>JAODAL010005456.1:0-143418 GCA_025379985.1 Phyllomedusa bahiana
TATTTTAATATCCCCTTGATTAAATTAAATCGCAATTTTGTAAGTCACACGGGTGATAGGTGCCAAAATCCCCTGTATTATCCGAATACATTACAGATATGTGTTTTTTGCACTTTTGCCCAGTCCAGTTTATGTTCATTGAGGCACCTTGCACTTAAATGTGAATGCAGCAATTTTGTAGTCACCACAGGTGAATTGAAAGGTGCCAAAAATACCTTTTATTTTCCGAATACATTACAGATACGTGATTTTTTGCACTTTTGCCCAGTCCACATTTGTTGATAGAGCCACCTTGCAGTTAAATTTGAATCCAGCAATTGTGTAGTTACCACAGGTGAATTGATAGGTGCCAAAAAATACCTTTTAATATCCGAATACATTACAGATACGTGTTTTTTCCCTTTGGCGCACTACAGCTTTGTTCATTGAGGCACCTTGCACCTAAATGTGAATACTGCAGTTTTGTAGTCACCACAGGTGAATTGAAAGGTGCCAAAAATACTTTGGATTATCCGAATGAATTTCAGATGCGTGTTTTTTGACTTTGGCGCACTACAGCTTTGTTCATTGAGGCACCTTGCACTTAAATGTGAATACTGCAATTTTGTAGTCACCACAGGTGAATTGAAAGGTGCCAAAATTACCTTGTATTATCCAAATACATTTCAGATACATGTTTTTTCACTTTAGCACAGGCCAGCTTTGTTGATAGATCTACTTTGCAGTTAAATTTGAATACAGCAATTTTGTAGTCACCACAGGTGAATTGATAGGTGCGAAAAATACCTTGTATTATCCGAATACATTTCAGATACGTGTTTTTTTTCACTTTGGCGCAGGCCAGCTTTGTTGATAGATCTACTTTGCAGTTAAATTTGAATACAGCAATTTTGTAGTCACCACAGGTGAATTGAAAGGTGCCAAAAATACCTTTTATTATCCGAATACATTTCAGATACGTGTTTTTTGACTTTGGCGCAGCCAGCTTTGTTGATAGATCTACTTTGCAGTATATTTGAATCCAGCAATTTTGTTTTGATTTGAGGATTTGAGAATAGCTGTGATTTGCCGTCTTTTAATAAGAGACTTTCCAAAACTCTTCCATACCTTCTCAAATTTTTATATTTCTGAACATGGAGCGAAATTCAGGTGGTAAGCGAGCAAAGAGGGAGTAGGACATGGAGGTAGAGGTACGAGAGAAGGTGCTCCTTCCAGTGCTGGCGACAACACGCATGCCAGCGGATCGTCAGTTGCAGGACTGTCAGGCCTGTCATCGCTGGGTCAGAGCCCTGTGAATCTCAGTAACAAACAGCGTCGCCAATCTGTCCTTCAATGGTTAATGCAACCTGCATCCAGCAGTCTTACCTCCTCGTCCTCCCAGTCACGGCCACAAATGTCGTCATCAGCATCACTAGCATCCGTCCAACATGAAGCAGCCCAAATGTCAACTCGTGTACCCACCACTGTGGATAATCCATTTTCTGAAGACCTCTTTGATGTCAAAATGCGGTTGGGGTCAGAAGGCATGTTAAAAGATCAAGAGGCCAAAGAGGATGATTTTGTCTGCTCTGACGCCCAGTTACTGATGCCATCAGAGGAGGAGAAGGAAGGCGGTCAATCTGCAAAAATCCCAGGCGGTCGGCAACGCCTTGCAGTGCCTCTTGCTTGTAGCCCGCAGCTCCTGGATGAAGAATGTCAGGACGACGAAGTCACCTGTGTTGATGATGATGATGACGACATTGCCGATCCAATGTGGTCTTTTCAGCAGAATTTGCTTGAAAAGGGCTTCACCCACGGGACAGGGGGAAGTGATGGGTAGTGTCTTTTTAGGGGTTAAAGCCTCAAAAAGGGGAAAGGGGCATCGCGAATCCCCCCTGATATGTTTCCCGCCAACCCCCCACGGTCAGCGCAAATCCCGTTCCCCGCTTTTCGCCGTAAAAAAGGTCCAGGACCCCTCAAGTTTGGGCTTTTTTTTGAGCAACCCCTCTGATTCACCCAGCGATGTCATTTTGCCCCTTTGCTGAAAACCATAAGTAGGGGGCAAAAACCCTTAGGGGGTTTAAACCACCCCAAAACATGCTAGTCAAAATGCAGCGAATGCTTTGGTTGAAATGGAGGCAGCACTTGGCCAAAAAAAGGCCAGACCAAACGCCCCCCCAAACCCACTGCCCACACCTCTGTCTCCCCTCCTCCGCCACCACCAAGCTTTTCCTCACTGCCCGGGAAAAAAGGCCATCCCTCCCCGGGGCCACCCACTTTGTCACAAAAATTTCAAGCGCTTTTGTCTTCTTCTGGGGCCCGGGAAAAGTCCACCCGACCACCGACACATGGATAGTAAGCAGGGCCAAGGCCGCTATATCTCTGTGAAGTAAATGGGTGAGCTGGGGGGGATGTTTTCTGGTGGTAAATTTTTGGCTCTCCCCCCTGGGCCCCGGGCCTTCTTCAAAAACCCCAGGAGGGGTTCCCGGGTTTTTTCCCCCCCAAGGCCTCTGGTGGCTAAAGGTGCCCAGGGGAAACCAGGCCGTGTTAAAAATTAATCGGGTTGGAGCCGCCACACACAGGCGGGGAGCTGGGGGCGGCTCTCCGCAAGGGAGCCCCGAGCGCTGGGGGGGCCCAAAAAACCTTGTCCAGGCAAGGTGGGTGCAAAAAACGGGCAAAAATCTGCGGGCCCCGCCCTTAGATCGGTAGGCGGGGAGCACATCCCATTGCCGGGCACATGTCATAAACCCTTGTCGTCCAAAATTTCCCTAAAAGCTACCCGGGTTGGACTGCCTGCTGAGGGGGTGAAGTTAAATTCGCACTTCCCCGTTGCCCCCGCTTCGTCCCCCCGGGTTTGCTTTTGCAGCGTCAGCTCGGCCTCCCCGTAAAATTCTATTGTTAAACGTGGCAACACGCGGGAAACCCCCACCCTCCACATTTCTCCACGATTGTGGCAGCAGCGCAAAGCCATTACACAGTACGAAGTGTCACAAGGCCTGACCCAAACCGGTGCGGACCTCGGGTGTTGACCCCGAGAGTGGGGGCAGGTTTAAAAAGCTCTGCACCTTCCCTTTCCCGTTTGAAGAAAACCCCCAAAATGGTTTAGTGCGGGCAATGCGTTGTCAGCATGAAAACTTTTTGGGGGACTTTTTCTGGAACGATCGTTGGGCCTCTGAACAAAAAGGGGCCCCCCCGGAAGGAAGGGGGAAAACGGACACAGATGCGGGCACGGAGCCTTTTCTCCGTCAAATCCCCCAAGGCCCGACAAGTTTTACAATTTCATCAGTCTTCTAGGCAGTGGTTTCCCGGGGGCCCGAGCTAGTGCCCAAGGGGGTGCATCAGCTCTCAGGGGGCATCATCTCAAGGAAAATAAGGGGTGTTTGAAGCCCCGTGCCGGAGGCAGCGGGGGAGGAGGAGGAGGGGGGTATTCCTGGGAAAAGCGTTACCGACGCCCTGCCTTTGGGAAAAAGGTTGGCGCGAAATTTTAGGCGGAGGGGAAGGGGAGAAAGTTTAGTTTGCTAGTGCCCCTCGACCCAGAGGGTTGGGAAAAACAAGGCTCCCCTCTCCACATGAGTGCCCTTTGGGTGGGTCCCTTTTTCCCCCAACATGATCCTCGATTAAGGCCATCAAAAAGCAAAGTTTTTTGGGTGGCCACCCTCCTGATCCCCGGGCAAAACAAAACTCAGGGACTTTCCCCTTCCACCCCCCAAATAGAGAGTAAAAAAAAAAGGAAAAGGGACCTTGTGATTTATCAACGGGGGACATCCCGTTGATCTGCTTTACTTTTCCCCAAAAATTTTCACGGGGGAACAACATCAGCGACGTGACAGGGGGTAGAAATGCCAAGTTGCCCCCAGCGGGAGCAGCAGGCCAAATTTGGGAGAAAAACCTAATGGGTGACCCTCTGGGAATTTTTTTTTACCAAATTTTCCCCAAACCCTGCAATGCAGGGACACATCCAACACACAGGACCACTTAAGATCATGGGGGACGACCTTTTTCTGCGTCTCAACACCGATGTTTTTGTATTTTGTTTCTGGACCCAATAGACTTCTGGGATCCAAAAAAGGACGAAGGGGCCCGAGCTCGCGCCCCCCCATAGAGGTATTGTCCCGCCCAAACAGCCAGCGTCATATTGAGCGGACCTTCAGCACAGCTGGAGGAGTCATTACAACCAAAAAGGGATCCCGGGTTTCCACAGAAAAATGGGGGTCGTTTGACTTTCATCAAGATGAATAGGCATGGATTTTCTGATGATGTTTTGGCCCCCAAATTTCCAAGGTCACCAATTAGTTTCCGGGCCCACTTCCCCATTCCTCTTCAAACAGAAATGGTTTCCCCTTGAAAAAATAATTTTTTTTTTAAAAGAATTCATTTCCCTTTCTGAAAAAAAATTTTTTTCTCTTTTCCCAAAGTTTATTTTGTGGTTTTTCCCGTGGGAGACTGTAAAAGACAGCAAGGGTTCATTTACAACACCGATTTTCCCTTTACTCACTTTATCTTTTGAAGTTTTTGCATTTCAATTTGGGTTTTTAGGTCATGTTGCTGTGAGTTTCAGCTAAAAATTTATTGGGCCCCTTTTGGAAAAGAAAAGTGGCTTTTAAATGGGATTTTTTCCCCCACAATTTTAAAAGTGCTGAGAAGTCATATTTATTTAAATTTTTGGGGGATGTAGCTGTGAGAACCCGCAATAAACATGGTCCCTTTGGAAAAAAATGTGGGTTTTTAAGTGGTTTTTTCCCCCACAATTTTTTAAAAGTGGCTGAAAAGTTTATTTTAAAAATTTTTTTGGGGTCAGGAAACTGTGAGGTTTCAGCAATAATCATGGTCCTTTGGAACGGGAAAAGTGGCTTCTAAGTGGCATTTCTCCCCCACAAATTTTAACGTGGCTGGAAGTCATTTTTATTAAATTTTTTTGGGGCATTCGCTTTGAAATGCAGCAAAATACAGGTCCCATTTTAAAAAATGTTGTTTTTTAACAACATTTGTTCTTCAAAAATTGTCCAAAAAGTGGCTCAAGGGTCATGCTTTGAATTTTTGGGGGGCATTTTATTTTGAAAGCAGCTATATACGGCCCTATTAAAAAAAAATGTTTTTCTAGCAGACATTTGTTCTTCACAATTGTCAAGAGTGGCTCAAGGGGTGATGGTGCTGTCAAAAAGGAATAGGTAGGCATGTTAATGGACCTATTGCAAAATGACTTGTTTTTGAAAGATTTTTTAAACATAGCTGCCGGTCCCCTCCGCTCCGGGGCCCGGGGGGGGGCGCCCCCGTGGCCCCCCCCCCCGGGCGACCCCCGGGTGGGGGCCCGCCGTGGCCGCGGGACGAGGGGGGGGGGTTCCCGGCCTCCCGGGGGACTCACCTGACCCGCTCCTGTGCCGCCGGGCCCCCTCTGCCACCGGGCCGCGCCCCTTCCTAAGGCCGCCCCGCGCTCGTTCTCGAGGTTTAAAGGGCCAGGCCCCGATAATTGGCTTTTTGCCGGGCGCTTCCCCTATTAAGGTAAACGTCCCACAATCCCCCTTGGGATCTATGTTCCCTCGTTCCTTAGCAAAAAGCTTTCCTAAGTGTTTCTCGCCCTACCTTCCCAGACCTTTTTGCTACGTTTTTCGACTCCAAACCCTCTGCCCCCTCCCCTTTTACCTTCCGCCTGTCCACGAACGAACCATTGCCGCCTGCCTGCCCTTCGCCTGCCCAGGATACGATTTGGACTTGACTCGTACCACGCTGCACCTCGGCCGCCATCGCAGAAGTACTCGGGGGGACGACCTGTAGCCTCATGCCGCAGCAAGTCCATCCCGCTTTGCGGGGGGGCTCTGGTGAAAGGGGGGGTACTTAGATTTCCTTTTCCCTGGGTGGTTAGCTATCATCGCTTGCGGTGGTCCAGAGGGTCCACCACCCAGCCGTTACGTTAATCCAGCCATGGCCCCCGCCAAGGTGCCCTTGCCAAGTCTAGCGGATCTCACGAACTTTGTCGCCAACATCGCAGCAGATCGCACAAAGGCACACAATTGGGTCAGCTGTCTGCCATATGCGAAATTTCCCTGGCCCCCCAGCAGCAGCAACCTGCCTCTTCACCAGTGGTTCCACTCCTTCGGCGTCCCAGGGCAACTGTGGGTCCAAAGCTTCGTCTTCCTCTCCCCTCCAAGTTTGACGGGACTCGAAGTCTGCAGAGGCTTTATTACGCGTGCTCCATGCACGTGGAGCTGATGGCGGCCCTTTCCCCCACTAAAAGGGGGAAGGTGGCTTGTGGTGGTGTACCCGGAAAGGCCCGGCCCGGGGCGACCCCCCTTTGGGGGCCCCGGGAATGACCCTGTGACCCAGACCTCGGGTTTTCCTACTGAATTCCGCAGCTTTTTTAAAGGAAGCCGCGCGAGCATTTTCCCCGGGAGACAGCACACTGAACCTTTTGCCAAGGGGACTCCTCCGGGGGGGAGTAGCGGTCCGTTCCGCACCTAGCCTCCGAGCGGTCATGGAACGACGCCGCTCTCTGCGCCCGTTCAAAAAGGGTCTGTCAAGCAGAAAAAAAGACGCCTTGGGGGCAAAGACCTTCCTTCTTTGGGGAAAAAATTTCCATCTGGTACCCGCTTTGAGTGGGGTTTTCACGGAGAGACACAGGAGTCCCCAAAGAGCGTGATGGGGCACACCCTCGCCGTTTCCCTTGGGTTTGGGCCCCATGTTCCAAAGGCCCCCGCTCCTCCGTCACAGTTCGTACGGGGAAACCATGAGGTGGGACGGGCCCCCCACTTGTCGGGGAGGCCCCCACCCCCCGGGAGGGAGCCTTTGTCTTACTGCCCAGTCCGGCCCATTTCCGTGGGGTTTGTCCGGCGCCCCTCACGGTCGGGAAAACGCTCGCACCTAGGTGGCATGGGGAAGGGTCCCTGGGTTGCTCAGTCTTCCTCTCCACGACTTTTTGTTGCCGGTACAAGTAACGCGGTTTCTGGCTATCTTTCCCGGGCCTCTCCCTTTCCCTTGGACCACGGCTCCGCTGGAACTTTATCCAGCCTCCCTGGTTCACGCTATCGTTTGCCAGAAACCCCGCCGGAGAACCCCCTTGGTTATCTTCCGTCAGTGGGGAGCTTCTCAGTGACTCCATTTGTTCATCACCCGGGCGGTGCCCCCCGTGTAGGGGTCCCCCAACACGGAGAAGTTCCTTTCATGTCCCGCCTCGCGCGGTCTTCGGGATCCTGTTGGGGCTGCCTGGGTGCAAGTCACGCCCCTGCATTGATTTGGGAAAAAGGGGGAAGTCCTGCGTTGGGAATGAGTGCCCGGATCTCTGTTTGGGGGCACCTCGCCTGGTGTCCATCGCTCCTCCCCCGTCGTCCTCAAGTCTCTGCAAGGTTTTGCCAGGGGGTCCGGATTTTGGAGTGTGTTTTTTTTTGGGGAGGGGAAAAAGGCTGAGAGGCTACCACCCCCTCGGCCTATACTGCCTATCACCTCCTTCCCGGAAACCCTCCTCCCCGGGGTAGGGGTTTCCCCCTGTCTGTGCCCGAGACCCAGGCCACGCGGCCTATATCCAGGGAATTTGTCGAAGGTTTTATACCAAGTTTCCTCGCCCCCGGGGGTGGTTTCTTCTTCGTCCAGAAAAAAACGGTTCATTTCCCCGTGTATTACTACAGAGGGCTAAAAAAGATCACGGTTTAAAACCCCTACCCTCTACCCTGATTTCTTAGCTATTTGATCGCCTCCGGGAGCCAAGGTCTTTTCTAAATTTGACCCACGAGGAGCCTAAAACCTCATCGAAACGCGAAAGGGGTGAGTGGGGGAAAAAAGGCTTTTTCAAACAGGGCGGGCATTTTTTAGTACTCGTGATGCCCCTTCGGGGTATCAATGCCCCGCCGTATTTCGGAGTTCGTCAAGACGTGTTTCTGGATTGCTGTACCCTGATATTGTATACCTGGGGAAACCCGATTTTTTCCCCTGACACCAGACCCTCGGGTACAAAATACGCCAGGTTCTGCGCGCCGCCCGGGGGGAATGACTGTATGCCAAGCTGGGGAAATGTCGGTTTCCCCAAGGCCAGCCCTTTTTCCCCTTGGGACATAGTTTCCGCGATCCCGCAGTGGCCCCCGACCTGTCGGTCTCCCGGGTTATTCAAGTTTTTTAGGTTTAATAATAACCCCGGCGTTCATTCCCCCCTTTTTTCCCACGCTTGTGGCTCCCCTCGTGGCTCTCAAAGTAAAAAATGCTAACCCCAGATGTTGGGCACCTCGGCCGAAGAAAAATTCTCCAATGAAGACGTATTCTCCTCAGCACCTATTTTGGTGGCCCATCCAGAAAGACCCCTTTAGCCTAAGGGGGAGCCTTTCCGTGGCTAATTTTGGGTAATTTTTAGGCGCTTCCCCATTAAGGTCACGTCCCAAAAAAACCCCTTGCTGGATCTATGTTGCCCCGTGCCTTAGCTAAAGCGTTTCCTAAAAGTGTATTTCGCCCTACCGGGTTTCCAGACCTCTTCTAGTTTTTGCTCCCTACCCCTGCCGCCCCCCCCTGACCCTTCCTGCCTGTCCAGACCACGAACCCTTGCCGGCCCCCCTGACCTTCGCCTGCCCACGCTACGATTTCGGACACGACTCGTACCACGCTGCCCCGGCCGCCTCGAAGCAAGTCACTCAGGGGGGACGACCTGGAAGCCTCACGCTGCGCAGTCCATCCGCTTTGGGCGGGCTTTGGTGAAAACCGGGGGGGGTACTTGTTCCCTTTCCCCGGCTGGCTTAGCTTTCATCGTTTGTGGTGGTCAGAGGGGCCCCACCCGCCGTTACAATAAAATATCAAACCCGTATTGGACAACCCCTTTTAAAACAATTAAAAAAAGAGAAACAAAACAGGGGGGGATTCCTCCTATTTTTAAAAATGTGTTTTCTAGAATTAAATACTAAAATACTTGCATTAAAAATAGCTGGTAAAAAAATTTTCTGAATTGTCAAGGGAGGTACAGGAAAACTTGACCAGATGTAGGTTATTCGAGGCAGGGTAAAGGAGACGGCAGAGAACAAAATACAGAGACAATTTCCCCGCAGTTGAGAAAATGAGAAAAAGAATGAAGAAAAAGGCACCCGGGGTGGAAAAGAAACGTTAACCCCAGTATTCCAAGTGAACTCAATTGGGCCCCATCATACGGAGGGGGGAAGCGCTACCCAGGACAGGGACAGTATTTGTCCAGTGAAACTAAAATGGTGTTTTAAAGACTCATTTTTCCGGCATTTTTTAATCTGGGGGTAATGCAGGTTTGGGGTCATGCTGTGGCCCAGGACGGTTTATTCAATGTCCGTTGAAACTAAAATGGTGGTTCAAAGACTCCTTTTTCCGGCCTTTTTTTAAATCTGGGGTCATGCAGGTTTGGGGCTCATGCTGGTGCGCCCAGGGACAGGTATAGTCAATGTCCAGTGAAAATAAAATGGGGTTGAAAAGACTCCTTTTTTCCGGCTCTTTTTAATTGGGGGTCAGACAGGTTTCATGGTCATTCTGCGGTACAGGACAGCTATAGATAGTGTCCAGATTTCAACTAAAATGGTGGTTGAAAATAAAAAAAGATCCTTTTTCCTGGACACTTTTTAAATTTGGGCGTCAGTCATGGGTTTAAGGTCATACTGCTGGTGTCCAGGACAGTATAGTCAATGTCCAGTTCAATATAATGGTGGTTTGAAAGACTCCTTTTCCCGGCACTTTTTAATTGTGGGTCAGACAGGTTTATTGGTTCATTCTGTCACGGTACAAGGATCAGATATATTCAATGGTCCAGTTCATACTAAAATGGGTGGTTGAAATGTTCCTTTTTCATGGCGGCACTTTTTAAATGTGGTAGCACACGGGTCCCCATGCAGGAAGTAGTAAACCGCAACAGGGCTCATGCTGTGGCCAGGACAGGTATAGTCAATGTACAGATGAAACTCTAAAATGGGTGGTTTGAAAGACTCCTTTTCACGGCACTTTTGAATCTGGGGGTCATGCAGGTTTGGGGGCCTCATGCTGTGGCCCAGGATACAGGATAGTCAATGTCCAGTGAAACATAAAATGAGTGTGTTGAAAGGAACTCCTTTTTTTCCGGCACTTTTAAATCTGGGGTCATTGCAGGGTTTCGGGGCTCATGCTGCGTTCCATGAAAGGGATATACAATGTCCAGTTCAAATAAAATGATGGTTCCAAATCATAATGCTTCGGCACGTTTTAATTTGTGGGTTGATGAGGTTTAAGGGTTCATGCTTGTGGTACAAGACAAGGGATAGTGAATGGATTGTGTGATTTTTTTTTCTGTGACTTTATAAACAAAGTGTGTTGCCTAAGATGTCAGCACGTATCCATTTGATGTTTGTGGATGTTAAATTCCCGCTTCTCCAGCCCTGTTTGGGTGTAAGAATGAAAAGGTGTTGTTGACTCTCCATAGACTTTAATGGTCTTCGATCATAACTCTACTTTCGACTATGACTATATTGTCGATGTTGGCTGGAACTATCGACCATCGGACCGATGTCGTTTGGCCAACGTAATTGCTCAACCTAGACCTGATTAATGGGTGGGGGGGGCAGGGCAGAGGGCAGGATGCTTTTGGCTGTAAGGGGCTTTGAAACTACTTATGTCAGTAATGGCTATAGGGATCAGATGGAAGAGTTTTCCCATACTATTTGCCAGGTTTTTTTTCACTTGCCCTGTTTTACTAGGTACTCATAAGTAGTTCCTGAAAGAAATTTGCTGTGAGCAAGAGAGACTGGCTGACATATACTATTGCTGTCTAAAAGTTAGGTAGCGTAAAGTTAGACAGGCAAAATGTTTCAGAATTATCACATAAGTTTATGCTTAGCCCATCTTTAGACTTGCCTAGCTTTTTTAGACAAGAATAGGTCAATTTACTGTCTACACCAGACTGTTTCTGCATTTATGGCTTAGTTTTTGGCGCAGCATGAGGTAACGTAGCCACACACCCCATGTTGGAGATTTTGCATAAAGTATCTAAAGGGTCCATAATACATGTGTCTGTGACATATTGCAACACGCTGAGCCAAAGACACTTTTCTGGTGCAACCACAATAGGAAATGTGGGCCACTGTGTTGTGTGTTTGGAAAAAAGCTCAGAAGCCATCTTCTGTTGCAGAGCTCTGGAGCAGCCTGCTGCCAGACACTTGATCCTGCTAACTTCTGGCAAGGAGAGTTCCTGGGAAATTCTTGCTTATTGTGAAACTAAAGACTAGTAGGAGCTGTTGTTTTGCTGAAGTAAAGCATTTCTTATGTTAGACTTTATGCACTGCTGTTAAGCATCCTGTTAATTTGCTTACAGTAAATCCTGATTTACTGCAAAATATCTCACCTGCAGGGCTGTTATCAAGGCAATGTCAGTGTTACTGCTATCAGGGACCTTGATCAAAAAGAGGGGTGGGGGCACTGATGTGAAACAAGATAGGAAATGGCAATGGGTGGAGGGCAGATGCTTTTTCTGTATGGCGCCCTGAAACACTGATGGTAACCCTGCCCACTTGTGCCTATCTCTCTTGGAGCCAGATCCCTACAACCTATATACATTACTTCTGAAATCACTCACTAAACGCTTATCTAAAAATTTGGACTTGAACATGTTTAAAATATCTCCATATATGCACTTTAGTCTGAAAAATTCAAGTTTCTAATAAAAAATGTTACAAAAAGAGTGCTGTATACTGTTTACTAATGAGAGACAGAGAGAAATCAGTAATTAACTAAGCTGTCTGGGGGCTTGAGGTCCTACAGAGGGAACTTGCTAGATGAAGGTCTTTCAGCACTATTTTTAACCCTTACGCGGACGCCAGTTTGGCTCTCTGACAGAGCCTATTTTTGAAATCTGTCATGTGTTCCACTTTATGTGAGATATAACTTTTTTACACTTTAAACCTATCCATGTGATTACAAGAGTTTGTTTTTCTCGTGGACACTGACACATTGTGCTATAAGATAGTAAGAAATTTTGGTTCAAAAAATGATTTTTATTGTGAAAAAATATCTGAAATTATGGTGTTTGAAATAATGTGAAAAAATTTACCAATTTCAAACTTCAAAAATTTCTGCATGTAAGGACAGATAGTTATTCCATCAAAAATAGTTATAACTAGCAAATCTACATATGTCTGCTGTAGTTTGGCATCATTTTTTTAAATGTATTTTTTTTTTTTTACCGGACATTAGGGGGCTTATAAATTTAGTAGTATTTTCAATTTTCAAGAAAACTTTGCCAATATACATAGTTTTAGGGAACATGGCCAGTTCTAACGTGACTTTGATTGGAACTGTATGTTAGTACCCATTAATTGCACTTCATTAAGAAACTTCACCCCCTTAAAGGTATTCAAAACCAGCATTTAGAAAGTTTATTAACCTCCTTTAGGTGTTTCACAGAAATTTAAGCAAGTGGCAGTAGGAATGTGAAATTTCAAATTCACCTTTTTTTGCAGATTTTCAAAAATTTATGCATATTGACAAGAATACGGTAAATGTGATCAGGGAAATGCAAATTAATATTGATTCCCCTGATTCTGCCGTGTTTCAGAGATATACCATTATGTGGCCCTAGTGCATTATTTGGATCTCACCACAAGGCCCCTGAATAGGAGGAGCAACTACTGGGACTCTGGGGCATCATTTTCATTACAATTTTTATTTAGGGGTCATTTCAGGTTTGCGGACACCCTAAGGTTCCAAAAACTTTAATAAATCACCCTAAAAAAGACCCCATATGGGAGACCTACACCCTTTACGGAATATATCCAGAGGTTGTGTATGAGTATATCTACCACAGGCGTTTCACAAATTTTTTAGCGTTCGGCTCTGAAAATAAAAAAAAAAATATTTTTCCAATAATCTGCAATTTTAGCTGAAATAGCGTTTAATTTTTACAAGGAATCTTGGAAAAAAAAAAAAGCCCCAAAAATTGTTGTTTACGCAATTTCTTAAGTTCGGCAATACCCTACATGGGGTTTGGTTTGTAAAACTGCTGCCTGTTTGGGCGCATGCAGGGTGCCGGGTACATGGGAAGGGAGTGCTATTTGGCTTTTGGCGCCACAGATATTGGTGGGGCCATGTACGATCTCCAAAGCCCCCAAAGTTACTAAAAACAACGGTGAACCTGCCAGAAGTTGCCTCCATTTTGGATTCAACGCCCCTAGGATCTCACATAAGGGTTGTATTTGGCATTTTGGGCGCACAGGTGTTTCCGTAGTTTTTTTTTTGCATTGGGCCATAGGAAATGGAGGGGGGAAACTGTAGTTCCGCCATTGTTTTTGGGGATTCATTTTTACAGTATTTTGCCATCACGGGATAAATGAAGGGATAACTTTACTATGGAGGTCAGGGTACAATTACCAATGATATAAATTTTATATAGTTTTTTTTGTTTTATTACTTGTTACACAATAGAAGCGAAGTTTTATAAAAAGTTGCTTTTTTAGTTGTCGGTATTTATGACCAGCCATAGCTTTCTTAATTTTTTGCATATGGGAGATGCTTGTGGGCTTGTTTTTTACGAGAGGAGTTGATGCTATGATTGATACCATTACGGGGGGGGCATATGATGCTTGATCACTTTTTATTAAGGTTTTTGAGAAGCATTTTGTACAAAAAACAGCAATCCCCCTCATGGTAGTGTTTTTTATTTTTATTTTTTTACAGAGGTCACTGTACGGTAATAAATGACATTCTAGTTTTGCTCAATGGAGGTTGAATACGATTTTTGCGATAACCACATTTATATTTTTTTAATGTTTTACTGCTTTTACACGAATAAAAAACACATTTATTTGATATAGGAAAACACGTTTTTGATCACAGCTGTCTGAGAGACATATACCTTTTTTTATTTTTCTGTTTATGGAGTGTTTAGGACTTTTTTTTTTTGCAGGGTGAGGTTGACGTTTTTTATTGTGTAATATTTTTGGGGGGAAAGACTTTATGATCCGCTTTTAAATCTGTTTTTTGGAAGGTAGGTTGAACAAAATACTGCAATACTAGCAGTGTTTTTTATTTTTATTTTTAATAGAGTTCACCGTGAAGTATCCGAGACAAGTTAGTTTTACTCTTGTGGGTTTAGACGATTTCGGTTTGGATACCCAATTATGTAGTTTGTTTATTTGAAAGAAACCAATTTTTTTGAAAAAAAAGTGTTTTTTTTGTTGTTTAAAACAATATTTATGCAATCGCTATTCTTCTAATAGCCAGAAACCTTTTTTAATTTTCCGTTATACAGGAGCTGTGTAAGGACCCTTTCTTTTTTTTTTCGGGATGAGCTGACGTTCTTTATTGCACACTTTGATTGTTGATATGTGTTTTTGATTACTTTTACTCCATTTTATGTTGCTGCGGATGAACAAAAATTGCTATTCTGTGATTGTTTTTGGGGGTTTTTTTTTTTTACGGCGTTTCACCGTACGGGTTAATAAACATGGACAGATTTATTAGGGTGGGTCGCTTCTGCACGCGGAGATACACAAATTATGGCGTACTTTATTTATTTTTGATCTTTTTTAGGCGCGCGATTGGCGTTTGTAAAGGGGAGAAATAGGGCGATGTACGTTGTTTTTATTTTATTTTTTAGTGTTTGTGTTTTACTTTTTTACCACTTTTTTTTAACTTTTTCATGCTTTTTACACTTTTCCCCCAGGGGGGCCGGGAAATTCATGAACGATCGTCAGATCATTCATTTATTTATTTGGCCCAATAGGAAATCAGAATACAGATTTATAGCTGTATCCTGGTCTCCATGGCAACTGTCATGTCACGCTGCCCACAATTGCATTGTGGGCATCGTTGCACAGAGCCCCCCACCATAGACTCACAACCCGGATGCTGTCATTCAGTGTCCGGGCATGGTCTGGTAGGTGGGAGTTCCCGGTACGCGCTTAGCGCCGGGGGGGATTGTCACGTTAACTGCGCCGAGATCGGCGGGCAGCCAGGAGCCTCACTCCATGCCGCACCGCAGCCAGCAATGTCGCGACCACGATTGTCGTGAAATCGGGGGGGTTAATCCCCCGCGGCCGGAGCTCCACTCCGGCCGTGGGGATTGCGGGATGATGCCAGCGGTAATATACCGCTGGTTTCATGCCGCGATCGTGCGCGCTCACGCTTGTGAGCGCTGCAAGTTCCCGCATTGACGTACTCTTACGCACAATTTGCGGGAAACCCCTACCCGACATTGCCGTATGAGTACGACAAATGTTGGTAAGGGGTTAAAGGAGTGTTCTGGGATCTAACAATGCTCATTGATGTGTTGGGGCATGAGTAACAATAGAAGATAAAACCCATACTTACCTCCTGGACGCTCCACTTCCAGCTGCCGGTGCTTTCATCCCGGAAGTAGCCAGTGAATGTTCATCGTTCAGATGACAGGTGCAGCCAATATCAGACCACAACATCACCTGAAGGAGTCCTCTATGGCCTGTAATTGACTGAAGTCGTCACGTGAATGAAGACCGTTCACTGGTTCAACAGGGAGTGAACGGGGCATCCGGGAGGAAAGTAGGAATCTTACCTTCTATTTTTACTCATGTCCCAATAGACCAACGAGCATTTTTGGATCACAGAACACCCCCTTTAAGCAGCCAATCTGTTCCTCTTTTTCTGCAGTGTGATGCATGGAGGAGGGAGAAATGTAGTGTGAGATAATAGGGTTGTAGATACAGTGAGACCAGTGAGAAGCATACAATACTGGCAGAAACAGTGTGTGTTATTTATGAACATTGGGCCACATGTATGAAAACTGACTAGGTCTAAGACTTTCTTTGTTGCCCATAGCAAGCAATCAGTGCTCCACTTTCATTTTTTCAGAGCACCATATGAAATGGGAGCTCTGATTGGTTGCTATGGGCAACAAAGAAAGTCTTACATCTAGTCAGTTTTCATGCATGTCCCCCATGGTTTTCAAACTCGCAGTTAAATCTGTGGAGCGGGTGGCCGGTGCTATGAAGAAAAAGTCCAATGTATTTTTGGTCTGCATGCTACCCCTGCTACTGTGAAAAATGTGTCAATTAATAGGATGAAAGTTGAGAAGTTTATGTAGAACATTATAGAGAATGTGTTATAGCAATAAGCTATACTTTAGAAGGGTTGGCTTTTAACCCCTTAACGACCTTAGACGTATCCATACGTCCAGGTCGTTTGGGGGTTCCACAGCACCTGGACGTATGCATACGTCCTGAGATCGCGCGAACTCTAAAGCAGAGTTCGTCGCGATCGGCGCGGGGTGCCCAGCTGTATTTTAAACACTGACATCCCGCAAGCGTCGGCCCAGACCCCGGGGGGGGGGGGGGGGAGGTTAACCCCTTAATTAACGCGTCGCAATACCCGCGGGGCCCTATAAAGAAGGGGGACGCAGGAGGGGATCGCACCTCCGGCGGCCCTGTCGGCGGCAGCAGCGCACGGATCGCACAATCCGTGCAGCTCCTACCCTCTGACAGACAGCACGGAAGGCAGAGAATGCCTCCCGGGTTGTCTGTGACGTCACGATGCCCGGCCGTGCTCTGTGGGCATGTCCCGGCATCGTGACTGACAGTTGTCATAGGAACCAGTCATAGCAACAAGCTATGCACTGATTCCTATTGAATGAGAGATCTTTAGATCTCTCATTCAAATCCCCAAATGGGAAAAGTAAACTAAAATGTGAAAAAGTGGAAAAAAAAAGTGAAAAACAGGAAAACACAAACACGAAAAATAAAATAAAAATACGTACACCGCCCTTTTCCCCTTTACAAACGCCAATCGCCCCAAAAAAGATCAAAAATAAATAAAGTACACATATTTGGTCTCGCCGTGTGCGTAACGTCCTGCCCTATAAAACTGTCATGTTAATCAACCCGTACGGTGAACGCCGTAAAAAAAATAAATAAAAAGCGATCAAAAACTCCTAGAAATGCCAAAGTTGTACCAATTAAAACGTCAGTTTATCCTGCAAAAAAAAAGTCCTTATACAGCTCTGTATACGGAAAAATAAAAAATGTATAGCTCTCAGAAGATAGCGATGCATAAATATTGTTTTGCACACTAAAAACACTTTTCTTTTTTTTTTAAAGTGCTTCAACATAAAAAATTCTATATAAATAGGGTATCGCCATTATCGTAGCGACCCAAAGAGTAAAGCCAACTTATCACGATACTGCACGGTGAGCCCTGTTAAAAATAAAAATAAAAAACACTACTAGGATTGCAGTATTGTCTTCACCCTGGCCTCCAAAAAAATGGATTTAAAAGCGATCAAAAAGCCTTGTCCCCCCAAAAATGATACTAATAAAAACGTCAACTCATCTCGCAAAAAACAAGCCCCTACACACGCTCCAAGCACAAAAAAATTTAAAAGTTATGGCCTCAGACTATGGCGATGCAAAAACGTATTTTCCTGGTTGAATAAAATTTGTTTTTATTTGTAAAAAAAGCAGTAAAACATAAAAAAAAAAAAAAAAAAAAAAAAATATACAAATTGGGTATCGGTGTAATCGTATTGACCGTCTGATTAAAGCTACCATGTCATATATACCGTACAGTGACCGCTATAAAAAATAAAAATAAAAAACACTACCAAGATTGCTGTATTTTGTTCAAAACATCTCAGAAAAACCTTAATAAAAAGTAAACATAGCATCATATGCACCCCATGATGGTACCAATAAAAACTTCAACTCATTCCGCAAAAAACAAGCCCATACACAGCTCTGCACACAGCAAAATAAAAAATATATGACTGGCAGAATAGGACAACATAAAAACGCAATTTTTTTATAGACGTATTTCTACTGTGTAAAAGTAAATAAACAGAAAAAAACTATATAAAAACATATCATTGTAATTGTACCGACCCCCATAGTAAAGTTATCACATCATTTACACTGCACGGCGGAATGCTGTAAAAAATTTAAACTCAAAAAACAATGACCGAACTGCGTTTTTTCCCCACATTTTCATTGCAAAATGCTAAAAAAAAACTATGGAACACCTGTGCATCCAAAATGCACAGTACACCCCCTAGATGAGATCCCTGATGGTGTTGAATCCAAAATGGGGCGACTTCTGGGAAAGGTTTTGCCTTTCTTCTACTTTGGGGGCTTTGCAAATGCGACATGGCCCCACCAAAATCTGCGTTCCAAAAGCCAAATAGCGCTCCCTCCCTTATACGCCCTGCCATGGGGCCCAAACAGCAGTTTACACCCACATGTAGGGTATTGCCGAACTTGGAAGAAATTGCCTAACAAAGTTTTAGGGTTCTTTTTTCCGGGATTCCTTGTATATATGAAACATTTGAAGCTAAAATTGCAGATTATTGGAAAAAAAAAATGTTTTTCATTTTCACAGCCTTATGCTAAAAAAAATTGTGATTCACCTGTGGGGTCTATATACTCAATGCACCCCTGGAAAATATTCATTAAGGGGTTCGTTTCCAATATGCGGTCTATTTAGGGATGTTATTAAATTTTAGCACCTTAGGTGTACCCAAACCTGAATTGGCGCCTAAATAAAATCGTATTGAAAATGAGACCCCAGAGTATAGTAATTGCTGTCTTGCCTTGGGCGAAGGACTCCGCCCTGCCGTGCTCCTGAGACCTGGACTTTAAGGCCATGTTCACACGGCTTAAAATGGGCCGTATTTCGGTCCGTAATTACGCGCCGAAGTGCGCCAATTACGGGCCGAACACGGCCCATTCATTAAAGGTAATTCACAGTTCTCATAGAGAAAATAGGAAATTTCGTCTCCTCTCCCCCCCCGGCGAAATCCGCCGGGCGGGGAATAATTGACATGTCACTTTCTAGCGGCGTATACCGCCGCTAGCAGTGATAGTCTATGGGCCCGCGAAGTGCCGGCCCCCTGCTTACTCCCCCGCTCCCGCCCCGCCCCCGTCCACACGGCGTAATTGCGGGGCGTAATTACGTCCCGCAATTAAGCCGTGTGAACATAGCCTAAGAATGATCGGGTGAGCTGAGCTTGTACCGCTTTTTGTTTGCATTTCCCAGAGTATAGTAGGTGCTCCTCCTATTCTGGGGCTTATGGGTGAGCCAAATAATGCACTAGGGCCACAATGGGGTATCTCTAAAAACGGCAACCTGGGGAATTGATATTAAGTTGCATTTAAAAAATATAAATAAATTGGGAAATTCAGCAAAAAAAGTGAAATTTTTAAATTTCACCTCCACTTTGTTTTAATTTCTGTGAAATATCTGAAGGGTTATCAAACTTCCTAAATAGTGTTGTAAATACGTTAAGGGGTCTAGTTTCTCAATGGCGTCACTTATGGGGGTAATCTAACATTCAGGCCCCTCAAAGCCAAGTCAGAACTGGAGTGGTCCCTAAAAAAATGTATATTGCAAATTTTCTTGAAAATGTGAGAAATTACTACTAAGTTTCTAAGCCCTCTAATGTCGTAAAAAAAAAAAAAAAAAAATTTAAAAAATGATGCCAACCTATAGTTGACATATGGTAGTTGCTAGTTTTAAACTATTTTGTTGTGAATAATTATATGTCTTGCACGCAGAAATTTTGCAACTTTCAAAATCGCTAATTTTTCCAAATTTTTCTGAAATTTTGATATTTTTCACAAAGAAACAAGGATTGTATGGATAAAAATTTCTTACTAACTTAAAGCACAATGTGTCACGAGAAAACAATCTCTGAATCACATGAATAGGTAAAATTGTCAAAAAGTTATTCTCACATAAATTGACACATGTCAGATTTCAAAAATAGGGCTGTGTCAGGAAGGTCAAAACAGGCTGGGTCCTTAAGGGGTTAAAATCTTTGCTAGAGCAGATATATTTTAGTAATCCTCCGTTTTGCTTATAAATGGTTTAGTCATACTGATTTCACTTTGTAGCATTATTCCAATCATTGGCTTTTCTATAAGATTAAAATTGGACTTCAAACGCATCATTTTCACTGAGAATAGCTGAGAAGATCATTTCATACAATTCAGCTGTACTCACAATGGCAAACAGAAGGATGGGCACAGTAAAGTATGGTTCTCCCTAAGGGCACACACACCGCTCAATGTCTCAGCAAGAAACTGTTCCTGTGGAGAAATAAAAGAAACAGTATGAAAAAAAAGAACTTATGCAGAATTCCCTTTGACATTTGTCGTAGCTCCAAGACACAATTCAATATTGATTACTCAAAAGGCTTCTTTTCTTTCTTAAATGCAGAAATGTGAAACAATTTTACTTTTTACTAGACAAAAGTAAAATATGGATTAGACCATCAGCATGACCAATCTACCTGTAAAAAGGGTTTAAGCAGAAAATAAGTAGGCATAATAGTAGTGACAATAATATTAATAGTATATTCCCCATCCTGGAATCTATATAAATATTCAAAATACATTATTCAAGCAAAATCTTTAAATTATAACACATGCTTGATTAGTTGGAGTCTAAAGACCTTTACTGCATCACCTAGACCTTTTCCTAACCGATCTGTTTTCAGCAGTTTTCACAACTCTCAGGAGGTTTTGCTTCCTGATGAGAATGTGAATCTCCTATAGTTCAATGTTCAACAACTTTAGTCCCCAAGGCCCATTAACAGGACATGTTTTCTGGATATCTCATAGAATGCACTGGCAATTGTATCACCTGTACAATACTAAGGAAATCTTGAAACCATGACCTGTTAGGGTATGTTCACATGATGTACTGCGGCGCGTACTGTACACGCCGCAGTATAGCGTGTGTTTCGGGAGCTCACGCTAATACGTGCGTGCTCCCGCTGCGTAGGGAGGCCAGCAGCCCGATGGCCCCATTGACATTCATTACTCGCGCCGCGTATTCGCCGCGAATAATTGACATGTCACTTATCTCCCCTGCGCACAATACGAAAGTATTGTATGAGCGGGGAGAGGAGGCATAATCCATTGTTCTCTATGAGAACTATGGATTACCATAATTTCAGCACGCATCTCGCCTGTATTAGGGCACAAATACGCAGCGAAATGCGCACTGAAATTTGCCCGTGTGAATATACCCTTAATTGATCTTGAGGACTGGAGATGGAAAACACTCCTGTAGTCCATATAGCTATGGAGTTTTTAGCCCATCAGCTTATCTGTTATTGAGTTTCTCTCTGCTGTATTGCATTGTGGGAGAGTTAATCCTTCTTGTATCCATAGCCGGCCTTATTGAAGTGCAACATGTGTACACCCCTAAGGCCGGCTGGTTTAATAGTGACAGGTGGGGCATACTACCTGTCACTACTAAAATGGCTTCCAATTGGCCTGATATTTTGGGCATTGGGAATTAGCAAACCCAACCCCACACAAGGTCCATGACCCTGTAGGAAGGCAAGTACACCATGTTTTATGAGACACAGGAGAAGGTACCAGATGTTGAAGCTGGAACTTGTAGTTCACACACAGCAGATAGTGTCACAGTAGCTGGAGTGGTGTGCTGAACCCCTAGACACTTCCCTCCTGTCAACAACAATTGTCAGTAAGAGGGTCGTACAATAGGGACACTTTTTGACCCCCAGTGCACTCCTATGTGAGCTATGTCTGGGTGCAGGTGTTGGCGTGCTCGTGGTGTTAGTGCGATTGAAAGCAACCAGACACACCTGTAAATTTTCAAACATAACACTTCTTTAATTAAGGAAATTTCTCCAGAGAATTACAGATTACAGTGTCTCTCAAGTGCACAGTAGATGTTGTTCGCAATCTAAGCAGTTTTAGAGTCTCTATAATGGGGGTTGGAGTACAATTCTCTCCTCTTAATATTCCCTGACTAGTCCAACAGCAATACTTCCCTAAAGGAGGGACCTTCATGGGTTGGCGCCTTGTGATGAAAAACTAGAAGTACTGAGCTGCTCATGTTTTTGGTGCTACCTCTCCCTACAGCAGGGTGCAGGGAAGACACTGGCTCCAGCCAAAGGCACATAAAGAGGCCAGTAATTCAACAGAGCCAATGTTCAACACTTTTTCTCTTGACCATGGAAAAGTTTCACTCCTTGGAAGAGACAATTATATGATTGCCCCCTTAGTATAGACTAGATAGATGTCATACTGCTTCACACAATACTCTGAAGATCCACCATATGCAACCTAGGTGTATCAAATTTATCCCCTTGGCTGCAACAGGGCTTGTAGAGAAGACGAGGAACACTTCCTAAACTCCTTGCTATTCGTGGATATTCTTAATTCTTTCTGAGCTAGGCTCTACTGAATTTGGTGCCAGCTTAACAGGAGTTTCTGTACATATCACTTTCCTCTCCCCTGTGTAGGCCAGTAGTGGACTAAACTGGTTTGTTCCGGCCATGAGGTGGGAGAAAGTGGGGCTGGGAGACTCCGTCCACACATTTCTAGAAGGTTGTAGAAGTTTATAGTGAGGAGATTGTAAAAACCTTTCTCTCCTATACATACATAAGCCAGTAGATAGCAGCAACGTACAAGGTGCATTGTGTGATAGTTAAAGGTGTTCTCTCACTATGCTATTTTACAGAGCCACGGGCAACTTCAGACTCACACTCCTTTGTTAGGCTGTGGGTGGTTCTACAGCAGTAACTCACATATCAGCTCTGCTATTTTTTAGAGGAACAGTAGTGTTGGAGGTTTATAAACTGTAGTGCACAAAGCTACAGAGTTCTAAAGGGTTAAAGTTTTTCCGCAGGTAATATAAACCAGCTCCATCTTGCAGATAAGAAACAGCAGGGAGTGACGTCACCATATTCCTAGCCGATTCCGTTTCAGTGACATGAGTGCAGGAGGTTTGTAAACTGTAGTACACAACTCTATAGAGCCCTAAAGGGTTAAAATTTGTCAGTAAGTTATGTAAACAAAGTCCTATTTTTCAAGATAAAGAACATTTCAGGAAGAGACTCATTCCAACCACTGCTTCAGCCTGCAAGAGCAGAGATAGGTGGCCAGTAACAAAGCTTGTATGCAAAAGCAGAAGATAAGATCTGCTCCCAACTCTGAAGAGAAGCAAAATAAGGAACAGTAATGTATTTGGTAAGAGTCTTAATTTACCTTTGCCTACATGTTTAAAGCTAATTAATAAAACAGGAATAATCCTCAGTGTAAGTACATAATTAATGCATTATATGGCTGTAGTAGTCTTAAATTTGACTGTAATATCAAGGCTAGTTAAACATTTTGTGCCGTAATATCATGGTACATCTGTCAAGCTTAGTTTTGCAACATGTGTACATGTTCTAATGCACAGTGGCCAAAGGTAATTGTGACAGAGTGTACAAAATCTACTGCCACATGGCAACTGATTCACTCAGCAGCAGTAGGTCATGTACTGGGATACTACACCAGGTCAAGATAGATTCACTAGCTTATTAAGTGGGAAGTGTTCCTTAGGCAGCTGTGCTTATGGTAATCGCATTTGCACACATATATGGTACATCAAAAAAAGTACTGCACATGGCACCATCCAAGCTACGGCTGGCCTTGCCTGCATCAGATTACTGTACAGCAACCAAAGAGAAAATCTATGAACGATCAAAGCAGAAGCAGGAGATATAAGGATTTCGTTGTGGCAGGACTATAAAATAAGTTTTTAATTCAACTCATAAGCAAGTATTTGCAATTGTACTTTTGTCTATACATAAAGCTTCAGTTTAAAGGGAATATGTTGCCAATTTTTTTTTTTTTACTTAATAAATCAAGCCCCTGATCCATATGCTTTTCCTCTCAGTCGTTTTTATTTCCTGATGTAGATTTCTCTATTGGGACCACTATATAGGATTGTGGGGAAGACATTCTTGCTTGCACTGCTTTAACAGCAGTCAGAGAGATACTTTACAGCACTTCATGCACATAGGATTCTTAAGACAGACTCGTCCCATAGACTTGTATAGGAGAGTTGTCACTGTGAAGGGAGGGGAGAGGGGGAGCTGTGACATTTCCTCTTGTGACTGGTGGATCCTGTGTTATCTGTACACTATGGTGTCTCCTTTCAGTGTGACCCAGCTGTTACTGATAATGAGGAGACTGCTGAAAAGCTCTCTAAACAGAGCAGGAAGTGTCAGACGATTATTAGGCTTAGTGGCCAAAGTGGAAACTGCAGGACTTAAGAATTATTTAAAAAAATACTGAAAGTGATATGGAAAATTAAAAAAATATATAACCAAAAATTCCCACAAAATGTGTTTAACATAAAAATGTGAGTGAAACAATAAATCATTTTTTGATGACACATTCCCTTTAAACATCACAGTTTAAGTTTTTAATACTGCTGCACTTTAGATTCAGGTCGGGCAGTTAGGCCTAATTGGAATTTTGCCCATGGAAAAACCTTGCAACCAATCACCAGCCATTTTCCAAATATACTTGAATGATGCACTTCCTTTTATCTGACTCAAAAAAGCTGGTGTTTGGTCATATGGTTTTTCTATGATTAGCAGAAAACTCAAGTCAGGCCTATTCTGCCCAACCTGAATCTAACTTGCACCACTGTTGTAACACCTATGGACTCTGGTGAGGAGTAACTTTTAACCACGGTATTTTAACCCTTTACTGCTGCAGCCAGTTTTGACCTTCATGACAGAGCCCCATTTTTAGAATCTGATATGTATCACTTAATATGCTACCGTGTTTCCCCGAAAATAAGACAACCCCGAAAGTAAGACATAGCAGAGATTTTGTTGAATTCCCTAATGTAAGGCACCCCCCGAAAATAAGACACAGCGGAAATCTTTGCTGCAGCTCCTCATACCCTGGGCTGTCCCTATGGGTGGGCTGATAGAGCGGTGGGGGGTAGTATGGGGCGGGTGTTCCCAAGCCCCGCTCACCACGAGAAACGGCCCTGGGACATATTGTTGTAGAAGAGTTTTGAAGGACCGGTGCAGGGAGATCATGTGACTGTGAAGTCCCGAACATCCTAGGACAGGAGACTGTACAAGTAAGTGAGGGATGGGGGGAGAACAGAGCAATGACACTGACACACACATCTCACAGGATGGCTGATGGGGCATGCTGGGACTTCACTGCAGCTGCCATAAAATGTCCTTTACATACATATATCCTATGGTTTGTGACTCTAAACTTTAAGAGATATATACACACACACACACACACACACACACACACCACACACACATTTTAAGCAAGGCTATAATGTATTTGTGGGAAAAATAAGACATCCCCTTAAAATAAGACATAGTGCATCTTTAGGAGCAAAAATTAATATAAGACGCTGTCTTATTTTCGGGGAAAACAGGGTAATAGCTTTTTGATTCTTTTACCTATTCATGAGATTCAGAGAATGTTTTCTCATGACATATTATGCTTTAAGTTAGTAGGAAATTTTGGTCCATATAATCCTAGAACATTTGTGAAAAATATAAAATTATAGAGAAAATTTGGAAAAATTTGCCATTTTCAAAGTTAAAAAAGGTCTGCATGTATAAAGATAGTTATTCCACACAAAATAGTTTATAAACAGAATCTACCATATGTCTACTGTAGTTTGAAATCCTTTTTTAAATGTATTTTTATTTTTTAATGACATTAGGGGGGGGCTTAGAAATTTAGTAGTAATTTTTCACATTTTCAAGAAATTTCACAACATAGATTTTTTAGGGAAAAGTCCAGTTCTGATGTGATTTTGAGGGTCCTGGGTGTTAGATACCCCCATTAATGACTCCATCTAAGAAATTGCACCTGTTAAAGTATTCAAAACAGTATTTAGGAAGTTTATTAACTCATTAGGTGTTTCACAGAAACTAATGCAAAGTGGAGGTGAAATTTCAAAATTTTACTTTTTTTGCAGATTTTCAATTTTTATCCATTATTCGCTGGAATATGGTAGATGTGACAGGGAAATGCAACTCAACATCGATTCACCCAATTCTGCTTTTTTTAGACTTTTCCCATATGTGTTCCTAGTGCACTACTTGGCTCAATCACAGATCTCAGAGTAGGAGGCGCACCTACCGACTCTCATTTTACAAGGAATCCTGGAAAAAAGCACAAAACAAAATTTGTTACACAATTTCTTCTAAGTTCGGCAATACCCTATATTTGGGTATAAACTGCTGTTTTGGCACACGGCAGAGCGTACAATGAAGTGAACGCTATTTAGCTTTTGGAACGCCGAGTCCCCAAAGAACCAAAACAGGTGAAATCTTCCAGAAGTCACCACATCTAAGATTCAACACCCCTCATGAATCTCATCTAAGGGTGTATTGTGCATTTTGGGCACATAGGTGTTCCACAGTTTTTTTTAGCATTAGGCCATGAAAATGGGGGAGGTAGGGGGACGCAGCACAACCATTGTTTTTTAGGCTTAATTTTTACAGCATTTGCCATTCGGTATATATGACACGATAACTTTACTATGTGGATTGGTACAATTACAATGATATAAACTTTATAGAGTTTTTTATGTTTTATTTTTTACAATAGAAATTTGTTTATAAAAAAATTCATTTTTTATGTCATCATAGTCTGATAGCCATACATTTTTTTTCTGTATATAGAGATGATTAAGGGCTTATTTTTTTGAGTTGACTTTTTTATTGGTACCATCATGGGGGGCATATGATGCTTTGATCACTTTTTATTAAGGCTTTTGTGAGGCGTTTTGAACAAAATACAGCAATCCAAGTAGTGTTTTTTATTTTTATTTATTACAGCAGTCACCGTGCAGTATAAATTACATGCTAGCTTTAACCAGCAGGTCAATACAATTACAGCGATACCCAATTTGTATATTTTTATTTTTTACTGCTTTTTCACAGTAAAAACTTTTATTCAAAAAGGAAAGCATGTTTTTGCATCGTCATAGTCTGAGAGCCATAGTTTTTTTTTATTTTTCTGTGTACAGAGCTGTGTATGAGATTGTTTTTTGTGGATTGAATTGATGTTTTATTTATCATTTTTGGGGGTACAAGGATTACTGATCGCTTTTACATCTTTTTTTGGAAAGTGGGTGGAGAAATTACTGCAATCCTCGTAGTGTTTTTTTTTTATTTTTAACAGTGCTCATCGTGATGTATAGATGACAAGTTAGTTTTACTCTGTGGGTCGATATGATTACAGCGATACCCAATTTATAGAGCGCTTTAAAATAATATTTTTATTGTGTAAAACATCACATGCTGTCTTCTGCTATTCACAACTTTTGTTTTTTGTATACAGAGCTATGTAAGGGCTTTTTTTGTGGAGTGAACTGATGTTTTTATTGGTACCAAATTGGCATTTATATGACTTACTGATAGCTTTTTATTCCATTTTATGTGCTGCGGGCTGAATGAAAATCACAATTCTGTGACTGTATTTTTTTGGAGGGGGTTTACGTCATTCACTGTGCAGGTTACGTAATGTGATATATTTATAGGGTAGGTCGTGGCGATATTATTCTTTTTTGGGGCAACTGGCATTTGTAAAGCTGAAAAGGGTGGTTTTTTTATTTTGTGTTTTTGTTTGAGTTTTATTTTTTTTTCACTTTTTCGTACTTTTTTTTCTTTTTTTTTTACTTTTACCCATAGGGGACTTGTATCAGTGATCTTCAACTTTACATGCATACAGTGATCTTCAACTTTACATACATACTATGTCTAATAAGCATATCTCAATGGCAAGGTTTTTACAGGACTTTATAGCTTCTGCCAGATATCACATTTCCCTCCTTTTAAGATGAAACTTTCATTTGCTAAGAGAAGATATTTTAAAATTTTCCTGTTTTGTGTCATAACATCCATGCAGAGAGAATTATGAGGCACACAAGGACATAAGGACAACAGGCTGCCACAAAAAAGGAATTGAAAGTTGCTTCTTAAAATCTCTGAGGAAGAACTTTTTAATCCCCTGCCTAGATAAAATCTGCTGTCTAGAAGACCCAGCATGCTTCAGCACTAAATCCCTCCATGAGCTTTGTGAAAAAATCACTAAACCACCATTAAGGCCTGGCATCCTAAACTCAATAATTGATCTAAATAAACAGCCATCTTTTCAAAAATATACAAAGTAACTTTAAAATAACTGTAATCAAATATAATAAAGCATGTAAAAACATCACATGGGCTTTATAAACATGTGTCACAGGCTGTGTTCAGGGTTGTTTGAGAATAACCTTTTAAAGCAAAAAAAACTGTACCATTTTTTAGTCCAAACCTAAGAGCCGTACTCCTTTTCTATAATAAAAGTCACTTTAAGTCTTAAGATTTGTTTTCCATTTTAGTCAATACATTATAATTGGAAACAACAAAATAAGATTTTTTTGGGTAAGTTTTTTTGAGTTTTAAAAAAATTTCTTTAAAAATTAAAGGGAAACCCCCGGGACAGCTATTTAAAATAACAGTACAATAGGCATATTTTTTTGGATCGATCTGAAAGGGCTATATAATTGGGCCCTGAATTAGACTGCTTACTTCCCTTCTATTTCGCCCAGTAGGGGTTTTGGAAAAAACATATAAATAAAAACAAACTCCTTTAATTATTGTTGACATTATTATCGACAAATTTTAAAAATGGGCCCGGGTTTTTTAATTTTTTTTGGGGAATTTTTTCGTTCACGTGTAATTTGGGTTTAAAAAAATCTCGCATAATCTTTTAAATTCGCACCATTTTGGGGCGCCTTCGTCTTTTTGGGGGCCCAAAAAATCAGTTAAAAGAAAGGGGGCAGGTGAGCGGGGTGTGCGCTTAAGAGGGGGGGGAATGTGTAAATTTGTGATTGGCGGGGAAAAAATAACATGCCCTCGTTTTACATGGGAACAGCCCTTCGTTTCGTTTCAGGTGTGTCTGTGTCCCCATAAGAGCAGGACGTGTGCTGGGCCTCTCTCAATACAGAAACAAAACTGTTTTTTTGTTCACACAGAACTATCCCTTTTACTGTGAACATTAAAAACATAGGGGGATTGAAAATTTTCATTTTTTATTTAAAGTTGGGGCTGAGAATTTAAAAGAAGCATTAGGGGCTCCCACACCCCGGGCTCAGGGGGGGGAAGAGGGGGGCAAACAAAACACAGACGGGGGCCAGGTTTTTTTAAAAGGAGAGTGGATATTGGGGAAAGCCCGGGACCTGTTTTGCCGGGGGTTTGTTTTTTTTTTGGGTTTTTTTTTTTTAAAACATTTTTGCCATTTTTTGGGTTTGGAAATATTAGCATGAAATTTTTGTGAAAGGCCTGTATTTATTTTTAGGATAAAAAACTTTTTATTAATGCAGGTTATTGATAGGTGAAAAAACCCCCCCTTTTATTACCCTGTACACGATTTAATTGGGTTTTTTTTTCACTTTGTTGCAGCCATTTTTTTGTTCAAAGACCCACTTTGTACTTACAATAGCATACAAAAACTTTTCTAGTTACCGCAGGTTTATTTATAGGTGCAAAAACCAGTTTTTTTAAACCTTACACAATTTAATTACGTTTTTTTCACGGGGGACAGCCCACTTTTTTTTCAAAGCCCCACTTTGAAATTTTAAAAAGGATACAGAATTTTTTCTATCCCCGGGCCAGGTGTTTTTTATAGGTGAAAAAAAACACTTTTTATTATCCGTACCAAATTTTAAATTGGGTTTTTGTTCACTTTGGCGCGGGCCTTTTTTTTAAAAAGGCCCATCATTTACGGATTTTAACCATCCCAGAAATTTGCTAGTAATTGGTGTTTTATTTCATAGGGTGAAAAAACCCACCTTTTAATTTATCGTCCCACAATTTAATTAAATTTTTTTCATTTGGCGAAACCCCCAGCTTTGCCCAAAAAAACCCTTTGTACTTACAATGGTTTAACAGAACTTTTCTAGTCCCGCAGGTGTTTTAAAAAGGTTGAAAAAAAACCCTTTTTTATTACCCTTTACCCCAATTTAAATTACGTTTTTTTACTTTGGGCACCCCCCAGTTTTGTTGAAAGCCCCTTTCTTTTACTTAAAATTACCATACGGGAAAATTTGTTTTAGAAATTCCCAGGTGTTTTTTAAATGGGTTTCAAAACCCACCTTTTATTATCCTATAAAAAAAAAATTTTTTAAAATTTAGGGTTTTTTTTTTTTTAAATTTTGGGGTGCGGCCCAATTTTGTTCATAGAGCCACCTTGTTTTTAAATTTAAAATTACAGAAATTTTTTTAGTTACTTTTGGTGTTTTTTAATTGGTGAAAAAACCCCCGTTTGTTATCCGTATAACTTTTTAAAAAGTTGGATTGCATTTGGTTTCAGCCCCTTTTTTTTTAAATAGCCACTTGTACACAAATTTTGATAGAAAAATTTTCTAGCAACTGTTCTCGTTTGCATTGCTTCAAAAAAAGCAATTTTATTCCCTGGGAAATTTTTAAAAAGTTTTATTGTGCTCCCTTTAAAACTCATTTGGGCAGATAGCCCACTTGTATGATAGTTTTTTGAAAAAATATCAATTCCCAGTCCTACTGGGCAGTTTTTAATCCCTGGAATGAAGGAAAAACATGTTGATTTTGTCTTCGGTTTTCCACCAACCGCATTTCACAAAGGGATTCGCTAGAAACATGTCAGTTTCTAATCCTAGCTGGCTGTAGGAAAAAAAGAGGGATTTAAGAAAAAGCTGTGATTTCCGTCCCTTTTAATAAGAGACCCGTCAAAAACTCTACCATACTTTCTTAAATTTTTTTATCTTTCGAAAAATGGGGGAAAAGCCGGTTTGGGAAGTGAGCAAAGAGGGATGTAGGGGCATGGTAGTTTAAAAGGGACAGAGAATGTCCTTCCGGTGTGGCGGGCAACACGCATGCCCCGGGGGGATCGTCGTTTTCAGGACCGTTTAGGGCTGTCATCGCTGAGTCAAGGTCTTGAATCTCAGTAACGAACAGCGTGCCCCAATTTTGTTCCTTTAGTGGGTTTTAAAGCAACCTGCAAACCAGCTTTTTACCTCCTCAACCTCCCCCTCCCCGGCCCACAAAAGTTTTCAAACAGCCTCATCCCGCATCGGTCCAACGTGAAGCGAAGGTAGACCCCAAAGTCAAAAATCTGTAACCCCCCAATGTTTGGGTTTAAACCATTTTCCCGAAAACCTCCCTTTTATGCAAAAAGCTTTTTTGGTCAGAAGGGATGTTAAAAGATCGAGGGGCCCAAAAAATTTTTTGTCTGCTCTGACGCCCCGTTAATGAGCCCTCAGAGGAAAGGGGAAGGAAGCCGGTTTAATCGGCAAAATCCCGGGGGGGTCGGCAACGTATTGCAGTGCCTCTTTCTTGTAGCCTGCTGCTCCTGGATGCAGGGAAAGCAAAACGGGCGGGAAGGGCACCTTTTGTTGTGATGATGACGGGGAAAATTTCAGATTCAACGTGGTCTTTTCCCCCAGAATTTGCTTGCGACGCCTTCATCACTGGACGAGGAGGAAACAATGGGGGTAGTGTAGTACGGGGCCCGCCTCAAAAAGGGGGAGGGCGGTCGCCCCAAGTCCCCTTTGATGATTCCGCCCCCCCACGATCAGCCTGAAACACCCCCCTCGCTAAACGAAAGTCGAAAGGCCAGGACCTTTTCAAGCCTGGGCCTTTTTCGGGGCAAGCCCCTATTCACCCATGATGTCATATGCCGCAAATTTTCCGTAAACGCATCAGTAGAGGGAAGAATCTTAGGTGTTTAAACCCCCCCAACATGCTAGTCACATGCAGGAATGCAGATTGAAATGGAGGAAAAAACTTGGCCCAAAAAAAGGGCCCCACCGATGCCGGGGCTTAAAACCCCTGTCACACCCTCGTCGCTGCCTCCTCCTCCTCCGCCACCCCCAACGTTTCCCAGCTGGCCTGTCTCCAGAGTCATGATCAGGGATCACCTCCGTTAAAGGGTCCACCCTCGCCCCAAATACCCCAGCACCACCAAGACCCATTTCCAAACCCCCTTTTCCTTCCACGAGTTTGTCGGGCCTGCACGCCCTACAGGGCACAGTCTAGCCAGACAGCCTTCTGTCTTTCAGGTTCCGCCGTTCCGCACCTGTTGTCCGCTCTGCGTCTTGGCAGGTCAGCTCGGCCTCCTCGGTCAACGTCTCATTGTTGTACCGTGGCAACACCGCTCGGAATTTCCACCTCCCACATGCTCCAGCGATTTGTGGCAGCAGCGCATTGACATTATGCAGTACGAAGTGGGACACCATGGCCTGACAAGGCAGCGGTGGGACATCGGGGTGTTGAGCCACGAGAGTGGAGCAGGTGAAAGAGCTCTGCAGCATCTTGCCAGTTTTTGAAAGAAGCCACCAAAAGGGTTCCAGTGCGGACAATGCCCTTGTCAAATGACATTGTGTGTGATCTTACATTCTGGAACGATCGTTGGACATCTCTGAAACATCACGAGTACCATCAGCGATGGAGGACGTGAAGAGACGGACCTAGATGCGGACACGGAGCCTTACTCTCGTCCGAATCACAAGGCCCGACAGTTCTCAATTTTTATCGGTCTTCCATTAGGGCAGTGGGTTCGGGGTCCAGAGCTTAGTGTCAGCTGCGCCTCAGCTTCAGGGTGAATCATCTGAGGCAAGTCAGGGCTGTTGTTGTTGAAAGCTGTGCCGGAGGAAGCGGATGGGAAGGAGAGAGGAGGTATTCCTGGACACCGACGTTACCGACGTCCCCTGCCTGGAAAGAGGGTGGCGTGAATTTGAGGCGGGAGGATGAAGATGAGGGAAGATCAGTTTGATAAGTGCCCCTCGACCCAGAGGCTTGGGAACTCAAGGTCACATCTCTCACATGAGTGCTTGGATGCCTCCATTTCCTCGAACACATTGATTTCGAATTAAGGCCATCAAAAATGAACAACAGTTACTGGGTGGCCAACCTCCTGGATCCCCGGTACAAAACAAACTCAGCACTTTCCTCTACACCCACCGAAAATAGAGAGTAAACATGCAGGTATGGAGGACCTTGATGGATTTGATCAAACTGGAGGACATCTGTTTCGTCTGCTTCAAGTTTTTAAAATGTCACGGTGGAACAACCGTCAGCGACGTGACTGCATATAGTGTGCCATGTCGCCGTAGCAAGCGCATGCAATGTGGCAGATGACTATTGGGTGACCTCTGGCACATCTTTGTTTACCCACCTCACCAAAGCATGTAATGCAGGGACACATATAACACACAGAGAACCAGCTTAAGGATCATGGTGCATGACTATCTGCGTCTCAAACACCAATGTTTTGGATGTGTTCCGGACCCTTTTGACCTTCTCGGTATCACAAAATGGATGAATGGCCCGAGCTCACTCGCCACGGCCATAGAGGGTGTTGTCCTTGCCCAGCAAGCCTAGTCTTATCTGAGGGACCTTCAGACACAGCTGGAGCAGTCAATACAGAAAAACGCATCCAATTTTCCACAGACTAATGTGGATCGTTTGAATTTCATCAAGATGATTAGGCATGGTATCTTCTGATAATGTTGTGGACCCACTTGCCTGAGGTCACCGTTAGTTGCCGGGTATACTTCACATTCCTCTTCAAACAGAAATGGTCTCTTGAAACACTTTTTTTTTAATAATGACATTTCTTACTGCAGTTTTTATTCTTCAGTTCCCAAAAATTCATTTTGCTGGTTTTGCTGTGAGGAGACTGTAAAAGACACCAAGGTTTCATGACAAAACCGTATTCCATTTAATCACTTCATCTTTAGAATTTTTCGCACTGTCAATGGTTTTGGGGTCATGGTGCTGTGATATACAGCTATAATCATGGTCCTTTGGAACAGAAATGTGGCTTCTAAGTGGCATTTCTCCATCACAATTTTTAACAGTGGCTGAGAAGTCATTTTTATGAATTTTTGGGGTCATGGTGCTGTGAGATACAGCTATAATCATGTTCCTTTGGAACAGAAATGTGGCTTCTAAGTGGCATTTCTCCCTCACAATTTGTAACAGTGGCTGAGAAGTCATTTTTATAAATTTTTGGGTCATGCTGCTTTGAAATGCAGTAATACTACAGGTCCTATTATAACAAAATGTTGTTTCTAACAGACATTTGTTCTTCACAATTGTCAAGAGTGGCTCAAGGGGGATGGTGCTGTCAGAAACAGGAATAGGTAGGATACTGTTAATGGACACATATTGCAAAATGACTTGTTTTTGCAAGATCTTTAACATAGCTAGCAATCCCTGTAGTGAGACAACTCATTTCCAGTTCAACTAAAATGGTGGTTGAAAGACTCCTTTTTCCGGCACTTTTTAAATCTGGGGGTCATGCAGGTTTAAGTGTCATGCTGCGGTCCAGGACAGATATAGTCAATGTCCAGTTCAACTAAAATGGTGGTTAAAAGACTCCTTTTTCCGGCACTTTTAATCTGGGGTCATGCAGGTTTGGGACTCATGTTGCGTTCCAGGACAGGTACAGTCAATGTCCAGTTCAAGTAAAATGATGGTTCAAATTATACTGCCTTCTGGCACTTTTTAATTAGTGGGTGATGCAGGTTTAAGGGTCATGCTGTGGTACAAGTCAGGGATAGTGAATGGTCTGTGACTTTTTTTCTGTGGCTTTTATGACCTAATTGTGTTGCGTAAGATGTAGCACGTATCCATTTGACTGTTGTGGATGTTAATTCCAGCTTCTCCCGCCCCGTTTGCGAGTAAGAATGAAGGAGTTGGTCCTCGCCCAGCGACTTTAATGGTCATCGGCGATAATGTATTATCGACTATCGGAAAGCGTCTTGATAATTGACGATATCGACGCTCGACCCGCTGACGATAGTCGACGTAATCGCTCATCACTACTATGAATTTCCAGGTGCTACCACTTTACACCTTAAAAAGGGATTGCACATTGTGGCAGATTTTATTTCAAATTTTATTACAATGAAATTCGATTTCAGCATAGTGCCTTTAGCTGGTCCACAGTTCAGGGGAAAAGTTAAAGGGATTGTCTCACTACAAGGATTGCATTTTTATTTTGAAGACCTTGCAAAAACAAGTCACTTTGCAATATGTGTCCTGTAACAGTGTCCTACCAATTACTAGATATCCCCTCTTGCATGGGCTGCATCAGCTCCTCAGGTCGCTATAGATATCGACCTGTTTGTTCTCTCCTGATAGGCTGTCAGCACTGGTTGCTATAGCTGCAGACCTGGCTTCTACTGCAGTCTAGTAGAAGCCAGTAAACACGCCCCCGAATTCAAAAGGAAACCAAGAAAACAGGACTGAGGTAAAAGGAATCAATGCAGTGAGACAACCCCTTTAAGGTCCAGACAAATGTAGTAGCTGATCAACTGGGAATCTTGGAGACCTAGTTAAGCTTTAGATTTTGTTGTGTATACTAAATACAACCACTTCAGGTTATTGTTCCATCAGCTTTTGGTCATACATTTTTCACTATTTAAGCAATACAATTCCAGTGCCTGTCTCTTTTTCGTCTTCTTCAGAAATGAAACTATAGCATAATTTTTACTATTTTATTAAAATCATGAGCTAAAACATTAGAAATAAACAACTCTTATACTGACCCTATTACTGATCTTAATGCTGACCCTATTCTTCCAATGAGAAAGGGCAAGGGTTAGGCATCTGTTAATTTCTAACATTTTTGCTTTGGATTTTAATATGGAAACAAAAGTTATATTTTATGGCTCATGGCCAAGGTTGACAGAATTAACTATACGTTTTTTAGTTACATTTTGAGCTGTCACCTTGTCTTGTATCCATGGATTAGACAAAGCCAATACATACTAAACTGGTCCTTTGTTTGGCTGGGATATAAAACTGTATGAGGTGATATTCAATGGCACCATATTTTGATGAGTGAAAGGGGATGTTAAGCACGTTAAAAAAAATTGGTATAATTTGGCAATATTTGCTGATCCTAATATTGTCCAATTTTTACACTATCCACTAGAGCTGCTTATATGTATCGCCAACTTAAGGGTGTTTTCAAATCTGGCTGTTTCACTGGGCTTGCATTTCACAGACAGCTTCAGGTTTCCATTTCCTGTTCAGGCTCTGCAACAGCAATTAGCATATCAATTCTGCTGTGCTAGGCATAGTTTTATTGTATGCTTAGTATGTTGATACCATGATGATTATCTCAGAGCATTCACAATATACCCATGAATACAGAAACTTGAAGAGCAGAAAAGAAAAGCTAAGCACACTGTGAAATTAGTATTTTCATATTTGTAAAATGGCCTGTATTATTAGGGACATTTTATGTAAATTCGTTAATGCAACTTTCTGAAAAAAGTAACATTGCTTAAATTTCCATTTCTATTTTACATGTTTTTACCATTACAGCGAAGACTGAAAAACATGCCATTTATAGCAGTTGGATTTACTTGGGCATTTTTACAGTTCATGCTGATTATCAATAAACGCTGCTGCTGTTGAACTCACTGAATAATGCTGCCCTTTGCATCTTTTTATGGAGATAGATCTCGCTTATTTAACAAAATTCTCTTCTAGAAATGTCAAAAACATGCACCGACTAGCAAAATATAATGCTGATGGTGGGAATTTAAACATTTTTTGCACAAGTGTGGTTTATAAAAAAATTAGCTGTTGTTTACCATTGTGAAAATTCATGGCACTCTCCTTAAAAGTGGGCATAGCTTAAAGAGGTATTCTTACCACATTGATTAATGTAGGCAAAGGTAAATAAAGACTTGTCGGAAACGTTCATTGGGCACCCTTTCCCACCTTTTTAATCAACGCCCGCGAGGGTTAAGAAGTCCCCCTTGGACCCACCCTGGGAGGGGGCTGCCCCTGAGCCAGGAATGACAGCTCTCACCTCTCCTAACTGGGGTGTTTTTCAACCAATAGGGGGGCCCGGGATCCGCACCAATCAGCTGTGGGGGCGGTGTCCGGGCAGACCTTTTTAAACCTCCCAGTTCCTCCGGGTTTTTGCCTGCAAAGGGTTCCCTTTTTTTTCCCTGTAGTCTTGTTGTTGTCTTCCTGGTTTTTTACCTGGGCCCTGTTTTGACCCTTTTTTTGCCTCCTTTTTGTACGTCTGTTGGACCCGGTTTGTTTCTGACCTTCCTTTGGGAATACATTTTCTTGGTTTATCTTTCCCGCCCCATTGCCGACCCGACTGTTTACTCTGTTTTTTCCCCTGCGGTCCTGCATTTAAGCACTGGGGGGCTTTCGTCCAGTTGGGGGTTTGCTATTGGGGCAGCACCCAATGGGCAGGGACAGGGGCTGGGTGGCATCGGGGCCCACTGCACCCCCCTTTTATTGACAAGACTTTACTGAATACATTGCTGTTCTGATTTGCTTCCCTTTCGAGATAGAGTAGCCTAATAACTGCTTTGTCAGAAGCTTTCCTTTTTACCACCCCGCTCTCTCCTCTGGGGGTTTTGCCAGGGGGAAAAAGAAAATTTTTCACACATCCAAGAAATTGTAATAAATAAGGTATAAAGAGAGGGCAGCCTCAAGCCCAGATCAAAGAAAAAATATGCAAAAAATAGAAAAGGCAGCACATCAAAAAGGGGTTTTAAAGGGATTTCCGTTTCCGGCGCGGGCATGGGGAGTGAGCGTTCAGCCTCCCCCGCTCCCCCCCTGCTTGAGCCCGCACAATACCCGTTCCTCGGCGCTAATCGCCCCCACAGCTCGGGATCCCGCCCCCTTACCACACCCCAAGGCGGAGGGGACAGTACATCCTCCGCAGCAGCCATCCGGACGCATCTCCCCTGCCTGCCCACACACCACGAGGGGAAAGCAAGATGGCGTCCCGCCGCACGGCCCCTACTGATGGGCGCGGCCTCGGCGACACACCCCGGGGATTCTCTGGCGGCCCCATCCTCCATCGGCCCCTTCAGCGCTTCCACCAGCGACCCTATCCATCCACTCAGAGGGAACTTCAGACGCCCAGAAGGGACATAAGCAACTACCCCTAGAGGTGGCCAGGCACATAGCCGCTGAACCCGGGCTGCTATTGAGGCCATTTGCAAGCCCCCCTCAGCAAGCTGCAAAAGCATATTACCATATGTGGGCGGGAGGAGCGGAACACAGGATCTTACAATTAGAATCGAGAATGAAGTGCTCCACCGCAAACTATCATCCAGGCAAGATGCAAGATACCCTCTAGACCGAAGAAGACCTAAAAAACCTCCCGCAGGGCAATCTGTGATAGTGGGCTATGGGAGCAGATAAACAACCCAAAATTACAAGACCTCTGCAATCCATTCTCCCGGGCAGGGGGCATTAAACACGGCTGAGAGTAAAAGGGCACACCGTATTGCCAGAACCCCTTCTAATAAGGGGAAAGGGATAGCTGAGGAGAAGCCCCCGTAATGTTTCATCAATAATCTTGACTAAAACACAAGCGGGAATCCTCAAGGCTTACCAAAAACTGAGTCTCCACCGCTTTTGGGGGGTAAAAAAATTAATTTTAAAGCTTCTCACAAAAGTATCCAAAACGTCGCCATCTTTCGAAAGCCTGCTCCCCCTGTTCTCTAAGAGGTTCACTTCCCGCTACCTTAAAAGTACTTTTGCCAACGCCGCTCCCAAATATTTCACCTCCCAAAGGAGGCAGAAGACGATCTTCGTTTCCCTCTGGCCCCGGCCCCCTCCCTTTCCCGATCACCCTCCAACATGGAGCCAGAAATCCCCAAATTCCCGTATTCTCCCTGCGACCCCTCACACTCCCCGACTTGAATTTGTTCCAGAGTATTTGGGACTTCTTGACGTTTCCCCGGGGCGTGATAATTCTGCGGTCTGCAACCTTGGGATAACTAGGCCTATTTGTTATTTTTTTGGTATTATTACTAGTAATGTCTTTTTATACCTGTAAAATGATTGTCTATTTTCTGGAACTTATCATTGCCAAAATGCATGCAAAGTTAATGCTAAGTATATTTTAGTTTAGGTGCACAGATTGTAAGTACGGATGAAAAAAGCATGGTTAATTCAGATGGGATTTTTTAGGGGACCACTACCCCTTTTTCCCCCCCTTCTTTCTGGCAGTGAGGGTGGGGGAGGGCCCTTTTTTTTTTATTTTTTTTTACTCCCTTGGCCCCTTTTTCCTAGGCCCCCCCTGCCCGAAAAAAGCGAGGTCCCCCACGCGATAGGGAAAATCTGAGTGGGATAATCCCTGGTCTCTGCTGTTTATTTGATTTTCTCTTATTTTCAAATGTTGAGTACAGTTTATAATGTTACATAGGTTTTTTTGTTTTTCTCCTGTTTAAAAATGTAGTCTGAGCTTGGGGCCTCTGACGACATTCCCCTTGACCTCTGAATTCACACAGCCCGCCCCTCCTTGAACCCTCCTTCCCCCTTCCCTACACATGAGGGGGGGTCCATGGGAAAACAAGGGCTCCGCTCCCCAAACAAGAGGTCGGGTTCTCCCACCAAGAAATCTCCCCAATATTGTCTTCCCCCCAAAAGACGCACCTGACATGCGAAGATTTTTTCCAATCCAAACTATGGGTGGTCTGTCTTTTGGTCACCCGCAATAAAGGGGAAAACAGGGTAATTACCCAGTGCATAAGAATTTTCCCCTCCAGGTAGTTTCGCATGATTCTCACCAAGACGGTAGATGGTCGCATTTGAAAATTAGTCATAATGGTAGCATCATCAGCTTGTTCAACGTATATGAATGTGGTATTAGACGAAGTTTTTGGGTGGGAAAAGAGAGCGACTCAAAAACCCCCCTGCGTCTCGTCCCCAGGGGCCCCAAAATAGGTGTTCTTCAGCACTTTTTTTAGCTCCACTGGGAGAGAGATGCTGGAGAGACTCCACCCCGATAATAAAGGGTTTTCCTTTTTCTTCCCCTCTCAGCAGCGTGGTCCGCCTGAATACGTTCTCGTTTTAACGATCTTCACAAGAGGGTATTTCCTCTGAAACCCTAATTTTCTTATTCGGATCACTCCCCGGTGGTGAGGGTAGCAACGCTTTCCCCTAAGGGGTCTGACTTTATATGGGGGTTTCCCTGCCTTTTTAACCAGGGCAGGGCATTTTCAGACCTGGAGTGGATGGTGGTTGGAATATGCTCCCCCCAATGCGGGGAAATTCAACAGAACCCCCCCTTTGGGCAACCGCCTAGACGTTCCAGGGGGGGTATAATACCCACACCTCCCCAAAGGGTAACTAAACATGAATATAAAACAGCGACAGAAAAGGTAAACAGACCTATAAAAATTTCTATCAGACCCCCCGGGGGAAGCCAAAAAAGAGTGGGAAAATGCCAAGAGGGTCTTTGACTTATGGTTGGGACGCAGGGAAGAGGTCCAAAGATCTCACCTGAAATCCACCCTATTTCGCCATGGGAATAAAGCGGGGAAAGTTTTGTCTAGACTGCTCCAGGGGGGCCACAGCCCTTCTCATATTACCTCCATTCGTACTCCTGAGGGACATACCACTTCTGATCCATTCAAGATCAATGAATCCCTCTAATCATTTTACGAACAGCTATACTCTACCGGGGCAAGCTCTACTCTCGACGTAAATGAGGAGAGCACTAACTTCCTGGCATCCATATCGCTCCCTACTATGTCCCCCAAACAATTAGAAGTCCTAAATGCTGAAATCACCACCCAAGAAGTACAGTTGGCCATCCGTAAATTGTCCGCCGGAAAGGCCCCAGGCCGGATGGGTTCTCTGGGGACATATGTAAAATACTGATAGAACCTTTGTCCCCCCCTGCTGACTGACTACTTTAATCACATAATTAGAGCGCGATATTTGGCCTGAATCTAAGAATGCCTACATAAAAGTAATTCCAAAGAAAGGCAAAGATCCCCTTCTTCCATCCTCTTATCGCCCGATCTCATTAATAGACACCGATCAGAAACTCCTTTCAAAAATCATGGTCAATAGATTGGCAACTCTGTTGCCCTCCCTTATAGGTCCAGTGCAAAAAGGATTCATCAAGGGTCGCGCAGCAGTGTGTAATCTTAGAAAGGTCCTGGCGGTGCTGGAGAGTGTGAAGGGTTCCCCCCCTCCTGCCGGACATCCTGTCATGATTGCTATAGATGCTGAAAAAGCATTTGATAATGTCCGGTGGGAGTGGTTGTGGAAAGTTCTGGATTGTATGGGGATGAGAGGTAGTTTTAGAAATCTACTTTCCGCTGTTTATAGCAACCCAACTGCTCAGGTTCACACCCCAGGATACCTCTCACAGCGCTTTTCCCTCTACAAGGTTACTCGTCAGGGCTGCCCCTCTTCCCCCTATTATTTGACATCGCCTTAGAGCCCCTAGCTCGCTTTGTGGAAGATTCGGATCTCTTCGCTGGTATTAATGTTGGCCGTGGCCAGATAAAAACAGCCCTCTTTGCGGATGACCTCCTTCTCTTTCTCTCTGACCCGGTTAGACACCTTCCGAGGATTTTCACTTTCCTGGAGGACTTCGGAAGGTACTCGGGGTACAAAGTTAACGCCTCTAAGAGTGAAATCCTGGAGATAGGGACTCCCCTTCCAAAGGCCGCTTGGCGTGATATGGGATTAGATATTATGCCGGCGGTTTCCCACATTACATATTTGGGTATAAAAATTGGAAAAACTCCAAACACTATATACAATTTGAACTTTCCCCCTCTGATAAAAAAGATATCTGATGAACTATGTAGATGGCAGGACCTCCCCCTTTCTCTAGCGGGCAGGTGTCATTCCATTAAAATGGTATGTTTTCCAAAACTCCTATACCCCCTCCAAACCCTCCCCTTGCTACTGCGTCACACTGACATTAATAGCTTACATTCCTCCTTCACTCGTTTTATTTGGGCAGGACGGAGACCTCGTAGATCTCTCAATAAATTTATGCTTCCTGTGAACCTGGGTGGCTTAAACGTCCCGAATGTCCTCTTCTATTATCTGGCTTTCCTCACTAGACAGGTCTTTGATTGGATGGGAGAGACGAGAAGATACTACAATTTTGACCTGGAAAGAGACTTGATGTACCCTTGGCACCATCAGGCTCTACTACATAAAAAACTTTAACTAATCCCTCCTGGGGTCAGGGGCTTCCTTCTGCTCAAGGACACGATTGCAAAGTGGAAACATGTCCGTAAATTACTGTTGCTACCTTTTCAGAGCCCGGAGGCTTCCCCTTTATGGGAATTCCCGAATTTCCCCTAAAGGCCGAAAACCAACCCCTTTTTTTTAAAAGCTGTGGAGGGAGGGGGTGTGAAATTGCGGAACACATAATGAACATGGGGAGAGAAGGTGGTTGTCCCCTTCTGAAATCAGAGCCAAATTCTCCCTTCCCTCGGCTCATATATTCGCCGCGCTACAAGTCCCTCCTTCTGTAAATTAAATTGGGAATCTTTAAAGGGGTATGGCCCCCAAATGGGTTGATTTCTTTGAGATGCCACAATTCACTTTCACCCCCTGGGCCTCTCGTATTCTGAGGGAAGGGGATAGAGGTAAAAAGAGGGGGGTCTCCCTTCGCGAAGTGGGGGCGCACTTTGGGAGACCCTGACCCCCCAGATAATATTGTCGGGCCTAGGTAAAGTCCGCAAAGAAGTGTTGCGAGAGTTGGAGGGAGCCCCTTTTTAAGACAATTCACAACGTTATTAGGGTTTTTAAACCCCCCCCCTACGCACAATGCCAGACAGGCGCCAATCTTCCCCCAAATTCCAGGTGGGGGCCACTACCATGGGGAAAGGGATTATGGCAATGCCCTCTCGCAGTTGTTTTGGGACCTTTTTCATTGATTTTACGACAGCAGGGCAAAATCACTCAAACCCCAAGCCCTATCCCCTTTTGATTTCCACTAAACTAATCCCCCAGGTTGGGGAGCCCGGGGAACGAACGCGAAACAGGTTCCCCGATAGTTCAATGAACTTTGGGGGCTAAATGCTGTCTTTTGCTTTACGGCTGAAACCCAACTCCCCCCCTATCCCTGTTAGGGTAGTTGAAGCAGTATTTTATTGCGACAAATTGAAACAGAATAGACAAAGAACTGCGTACAGAGAGGTTTTTTTAAAAAAAAGGAAACCTTTTTTTTCTTCACATTTTCCAAAGGGTGGAAAAAAGGGAACCAAAAACCCAAAAATTATGGGCCCTTCCCCCAAAAAAACCCCCCCCCCCAAATACCCCCCCCCAAAACCCCCCCCCGGTACTACCTCGTTGATAAAGCCGCTGTCTACATAGCCAGCTGACGGGCCCTACCCTCCCCCCGCCCCGTGCATCTTCTTCCTATGCCGCAGACAGCTCAGACTCACTTTTGTTAGGTTTGGGTTTGAATTTCTTTCTTATGTTTTTAACCGTTTATTATTTCATGATTCAGTTACACCAAAGTTTCACTATGTTTTGTAAAAAGATTTATTTTAAAAAGGGCCTTCAACACCTCTATATTCTTCAGTCTTTGCCGAAGATAAATGAAGTTTTTGTGATTATTAATATGACGTTTTTACCATGTGCTTGTCACTGACATTCCTTCTCTGTATGGAAAGCCATAATCTTCTTCTGTAACTGTGTTAACTATTTTTTGGGTTATTCCTGAATTTTTGATCTCTTGTTACTACATATGAAAAAGCAAATAAAATATGTTTAAAAAAGAATGTGGTTTATTCCACCTGAAGAAACAGCAACGTTTTGGGTCTAAACAGAAAGGAGCTTGAGAAAGGCTTTGTTTAGGCTTTGTTTAGAGCCGAAACGCTCTTTGGGTTCACATTCACATGCCTCTTTCTATTTTTTGGCCAGGATGGTGACATCACTCCTCGCCGTGTCTTATCAGCAGAAAAGAAGTATGTTTGGGTATGTTCACACGGCGTAATTTTGGCACGCATTTTGGCACGTATTTGCACTCTAATACGGGCGAGATGCCGAAATTATGGTAATCCATAGCTCTCATAGAGAACTATGGATTACGCCTCGTCCCCCGCGCGTACAATACGATCATATTGTACACGCGGGGAGTAAGTGACATGTCAGTTACTTGCAGCGAATACGCACCGCGAGCAATGAATGTCAATGGGGCCGGCGGACTGCCGGCCCCCGCGGCGAAAACCCGATGTACTGCAGCACGTACTGTACGCGCTGCAGTACATCGTGTTCTGTCCTGCTGTTTAGATCCCTACAGTGCCAATGTCCTTCTAAACGGCTCAGCTTTGAATATTCCAATCACTGCTGTTGAGCTGCCCACAGTCTAACAGGAAGTGGGAGCCTACAGTTTGTAACGGATCTCAGGATTATGGAATAACTGAATTATTAAAAGAACAATATCTTTATTTGAAGTCAACTGTCTGTCTTAGCTTCTCCCCTTTTCCAGCACGTACAATTCAATGTGCACTGAATCCAGTTCTCATATTTGTCAGCCCCAACAAGTGCTGCGAATAATACAAGAGATCAACCTTCTCTCCCAAGAGGCGGTCACAAAAATACCACAAATACGAGCAGTGCACAGCACCAACTCACTACAGCACCAGTAGTGCCATCAGGAGAATGCTCCTCAGCACCTTGGCTGCATATTTACCCTAACCCAAATTGCCAGCCCATGTTCCAGACTGTGCTCAGGTTTAGCTAGATGCTGTGTGACAGAAAGAGACAGACAAGCACACACATTATTCCTCTTTACACAGGATCATAACACATCTCACTAAACACTAGAGTAACTGAGTAACAAAATACTAACAAAAGAAAAACAATTTAAACATACAGTACATATTAACTTAAAGAAAGTTCAGGTGTTCTGTACTCATCTGCTACAATGGGAGCAACACACTGATCGGAACACAAAGGTAGTGCACCCAAGAGAAGGGAAATGTAGGAAAGGTGCACAACAATCAAATAGAACACCATTAAATTGCTACAGTGGCAGTACTAAAGGGCAAATCCACCAATTTACAAGCTGACTGAGTCAGTCTCTGTGAAACAGTATGGCGAGAGCAGCTCTTTGACAGGGGGACATGGACTCCTATAACTTAACAGATTCAATATAATTTATTCCAAAAACTGAACTCCAGATGTGATAAATTTATTGTACACCTCGTAATGATTTTTTGCCTCTTAGGTCAGCAGCCTCACACCTTGTTAGTGGCTAAATTCGAGTTATGCTTTGGAGTACTTTGAAAAAGAGTACCCCAGCAGATACTGCAATGTAACCGTGATGGCCCCATAGAGATTAATAGAGCAAATTAAATCCTATTGCGGACTACTTTGCTCTATTTCCTGATGATATATGCTTTCCCTGCAAGACTCAATAGCGTAGTCTACCATACTATTGATAACCGCACAGAAAGCATATACTGCCGGGTAATAGAGCACACATAGGCCACAGAGGACTACGTTTGCTCTGACAATCTCTATTATGCCACAAGTACAACCTGGTATCCGCTATAGTATCTTTTTCACAGTACCCCGAAAAATAGCTCAAATGTAGCCACTAATGTATGGTGGTGGTCATAATTGTCCTATTGATTTCAATGGGAGCTCCAATTATGGCCAAGCGGCGCCCTCATTTGTATTTGGAACAAACACTGAAATCAATATGACAGCTTTGAGCACCTCTCCATTCAAAACAAACATTTTCTGCTGCTCTTTCTTGAGATTAGTGCAGGTCCCAGTAGACCCTGCACCTATCCTATTGTTATGCCATCAAGGTGTTTGGTGGTAATGCCCATGTAGCAGTTTGTGCTACAGACAATGGCTCTGCTGTGATAATGGAGTAAATAAGTTTGCCTTCTCTCCTATGGCTCCGATGCAGATTCATAATTTTTCTTTCCTTGGATCATTTTAAATAGGTACTAACCAATGTATGTCAAAAACACCCCTCAAGATCAGTTGCAGTGCTAAAGTTTTGACCCAGTTTTCTTGTCAGCACAGTCTGGCTCTTGTCAAAGTTGCTCATATCCATTCATTTACACATTTCTCCTTACCATCACATCACTTCAAGAACTGACTGTCCCCTTGCTGCCTAATACATATATGGTGGTATAGTGATGTTTTAATTTGTTTTCAAGGGGTTTTCTCACCACATTGAGAAGGAAAAGAAAGAGATCTTACTGTATCTTATTTGTGTACACAAGCTTCCCCAAGTGAAAAACCACCTCTCTCATTGCTCTAGCTGCCCCATCTGACTACGATGAGTCACACCCTGCTATGTGTAATCTCTAGCACAGGTGTTTGTTTAGTTATGTTACTAACAAACTTTAACCCCTTAGAGCTCTGTAGTCTTCTGCCTTACTGTTTACAGGGACATTGCTAACAAAAGTATGCAACAGGCCCCGTTAGGAATAGCAGAATTAATATTCCAATCACTGCCACAATCTGCCCAGAAAGTGGCTGTGGCTGTGTAAAATAGCATGGTGAAGCAACCCCTCTAACGTTATAGCTGATAGGTGTGTCTACATGGAGAGAGAAAGAGAGGGAGAGAGATCTGTAGGGTGCATAGACTATAATGTTTTCTTGCCTGCTCTTCATGGTGGTGGTATCCACTGAGAGATCTACGAAACTATACTTTTTGAATATCTTTGCACAAATCCTTTAAACCCAGTACCTGATCCCAGTTTAGTCACAGACTTTTGTCATCATTCTGTTAATAAATCTGAATTAGGCACATATTATTAGTTACTATAATAGGAGTTAAATAGCTTTTATATTACACTTACAAGAAAATAACATTTTGTGCCATTAGATGTTGACTTCTGGGACTTTAAAAATTATGTGTACAGTTCTAATGTAGAGTAAAATAAATATGTGGTTGCATATCAATTAAATTGTGTTGTCTTCTCACTGCAATTTGGGTAATTTCTCCAAATAAGGATTTGCATTCTCTGTGGTCTGATTACTAACATTGGTCTTAGCACTCTGAGCAAAACATGCAAATGTCATATTTTAATGCTTAGATGCATAAAATCTTCTCTTTTCCAAGATACCTTTCATCCTTAGAATATTTGTTCTATATCATTATTCTGAGGTATTTGTACTGTACTGAAAACTATTTTTGCCACAAAAATAGATTTTAGCGCAACACATGCACTGTCCACTTAAGAAATCAATTCAGTAAGCAGGCTTGCCTCTTATGTACTCTACACCAGGATAATACTGTGCAAAAATAAAGTTTTTTTTGTATTTTTGATTAGGGCATGTCCCCACTGCAGGTTTTTCAGCCAGTTTTACAGACGGTTTTCGGTTTTGAAAGCCATCTGTTAACCGGCTGTCAAACTTTTTTCCACCAGATGGTTATTTAGACCACCGGCGGTCCGAAACACATTCTTCCGCCAGTTTTTTTGTGGGCAAACCATGAGCCAGCAGGTACAGATGCTCTGGGTGAACAATGAGCCGGATGGGCACTGACACTCTGGGCGAACCATGAGCCAGCAGGTACAGATGCTCTGGGCGAACCATGAGCCGGATGGGCACTGACACTCTGGGCGAACCATGAGCCAGCGGGTACAGATGCTCTGGGCGAACCATGAGCCAGCGGGCACTGATGCTCTGGGCGAACCATAAGCCAGTGAGTCAGGGAGGGTCACCTTGGCGAGATCCATCGTCAGTTCATTCTGTAACGACCAGCATGGACACCGGGTATCTGGTGTGGATCCACTGTGATCACCACGGGTGAGATGGTATAGGTGGAGACACACACAAGGAAAAGTGTGGGGTGAGTGGTGGGCTTGTCTCTATGGTCAAATTAATTTCAATCTTCTCTAGGGTTATGTAGGGGTTTTCAGCTCAGTCTTAGTCACAGTAAGTGCATACACAGGTTTTGAGGTGCAAACATAAGCAAAAGCTTATTGTCTCCTGGACGCCAAACCAAAACAAAAAGAACAGGCTTTCTTCAGCTTGTGAACAGAACCAGTCCAAACAAAGTCCTTTCTTCAGGAATAACAGAAAATGAAAATCATGGAACAGCCTCACCAATTCAGTGGCACAGATTCCACAGCAACACTTGGCAGCTTGATATCTCCACAGCACACTCAAGGCTCCAGCTTCCTCATACTGTTCCCCACTGAGCTGTGTCAGCTTCCTCTTATCCACTTGGTAAGGCCCGAACTGGAGTATGGGAGTGACCTTTCCCAGCCAGGCTCACTGGTCGCTCCATAAAAAAACCCGACCCGGACTACCATAACAACAAAGCAGGTCAGCAACATAACATTGCTGGCAATAGACTAGAAGGTTTTTCACATCACCGAGGCCAGCCACCTGAATGATACATACCTCCCATCGACCACTCTACCCCTTGGTCTCTTACAGGGTACCATGATTTTTGCCCAGGCCAGTTTCATTATTTTTTTTTAAGTTTTTAGTTGAGACACAATTCAAAAGCAATGTCTGATTTTCATCAAATGTAATTTTATTTTTTATTTTGTCAGTGTCAAATTATTTCAGTGACTATTGTGGGCTTTTCAGTTTTGTCGACATAGATAGATAGATAGATAGATAGATAGATAGATAGATAGATATATAGATAGATAGATAGATAGATAGATAGATATTGTAAAACTACATGACTGCAATAACACAATATAGGAAGCATACACATTCCCTACTTAGAACATCTTGTAGTGGCTCACACTTTAGCCTTATCCACAGCACTGACAAAATGAAGGGCATGATCTTTCTATGCAGTGATTAACATTGACTATATGTAACCTCAGGCAGCATACAGCCCAGAGCTCTGGCATAAATTCAATAAGGGATGTCACTGCATTGTCAGAGAGAAAATTTCAACAAGCATCATGTAGCACCCTCTGCAGCCTTCCCTGCTCCATGCCTGTGGGTGCACAGCATTATTAGTACCTAATAGTATATGCATACATGGCATATACATAAATATGCACAGTGCTCAGGTATGTTTAATATAGTAATTTTCCTCTCCTGGACATCCTTTCCCTGGGGTCATCTATAAGTCTATTGTGCGCTGATTACACATAAAGAAGTCATTTCTGGCTAGATGTAAACTGTAATGGGGATATCTATGAGATTTTAAAATGTACAAATTATTTCATATTTTAATTTAAAGGGTTCAACCGAGATGATTTATTTCATAATGTCTTTATAGTTACATAGCTCTTTTTATCCAAAGCTCCTGCCTTTTTTGTATAGCCAAACAGATAAACCTGCTGCAGCTGGCTTGAAGGACAGTGGCACGGTGGCTCAGTGGTTAGCATTGCAACCTTGTAAAAATGGAATTCTGGGTTTGAATCCAAGGGCAAAATCTGCATGGAGTTGATATGTTCCTGCTATTTTTGCATTGGTTTTCTCCTACACTCAAAGAAAAACAACTGGTAGATTAATTTGTAACGTAGACTACTATCCCCAGTGTGAACAGTGAGTGATGACAGTCTCTGTACAGTGCTGAGTGATATATTAGTGCTATCTAAATGAATAAAAGTTATATCATTCTGTTTTCATTAACCCATTAACGCTTCATGATGTATATATCTATTATAGAGGCATTAAAGGGGCTTTTTCACCACAATGATTAAAGTGGTTTTGTCACAAAGTAAAATTGATGTGGGAAGCTTGCAAATGAAATAACAAACATTTTCACTCTTCATTATTATTAAAAAGTCTGCACCGTTTTTGATTTAGCTGCTCCTTTAGTAATCCATTGTCGTCTCCAGGGGATACGACCAGGGCTGAGAGCTTCTCAGTCCTGGTCGCACATGCTCAGACATCACCTCTCCTCTCAGGCAGCTGCTGAGTGTTCAAACCCCAGGTGCTGTCACTCTATTCCCGTCCTCTGTACTCCTTAGTAATTAGTCAAACAGAGCAAATAAATAAAAAAGAAACCTCAATGAGGGATGTGCATTGAAAAAGAGAAAAAAACAGCAACACAGGTTTGGTTCCTGCAGGGATTTGAACCTAGGACCCTTTTGCTGTGAAGCAAAAACATTATCTCTCAGCTACTCACAATGCTTTGGATAAACAGGCCTTTATTTTACTAGAGAGAGGAAAGGCCTGGTGATGTCATCCTGCTGGGTCACATGATATGCAATTCAAACAAATCACACATGCCCCCTTCTGAGCATACAGAGCTGAAGAGCTGGATACAGGAGATATGAAATAACCCCTTTAACTTTTAACATGCAAGGAAAGGTTAATGAAAACTATTACCAAATATATTGCTGTTTTGATTTTGCTTTGTTCAGGAGATAAAGAATATTTTGTTTTACGGCTAGTAAAAACAAGGTTTTCTAGGTTACTAACCACCTCTCCCTGCTATTTCTCCTCTCTCATTGCTAAAAGTTACCATTTGATCATGGTAAGTCGCTTCCTGCTAAGTCTTATCTCTAGCACAGGAGCTTGTTTAGCTAAGATAATAACAAGTTTCAACTCTTAGGGCGACATGTATGATCGGGCTTTTCGCCCATTTTTTGGCGTATACTGCGCCTCCCAGCCCGAATCCCGCTGTCGGACGCGGGGATTCAGTGTTAGGCGCAGTGTTCGCCACTTTCAGCTGCGCCCCGCATGAAGGGGCGGGCAGTGGGCGCGGTGTGGGCACGGGGTAGGCGTTCCGGGGCGGGATGCGGCGCAGTGCAGCTCTCGGCAGCTCCGATAGGCAGACCTGTTTTTTTTTGGTCTAAATCTTCCGACAGAGGCAAAGTGAAGCAGGATCCGAACATGCGAGGAAGCAGATAGAAGATCGGTGCTCCGCTCCGTGCAGCAGGAGTATGATTACGAAAAAATCGCCTTTATAAAGGTGGAAAACAGTGTCAGAAAAGAGCTGAACGTAAAAAATAAACATACTTAAAAAAAAACACTTTCCAAAACTCTAGAACGGAGCAATATCAAGAATTATGATATTGGAAATTGCCGGGAAATACAGTAATTCAAATTCTGAAAGCTATTCTCATTGGTCGGCATAAACCGGCCAATCAGAATAGGAGCGACAGTGAACCATTAAAACCTATGGAGAACGATTGACCAATCAGAATCCACGGTGGGATAATTCAAAATACAGTAAAAAGACAGAAAAGAGCTGATTGGCTGAGCTAGCGGGGGCTTGGTTATCTTGGCCAATCAGAATAGGAGCGACAAAGACCCATTCTTTTTTTTTTCAAATTCAACAGGCTTTATTGAAAACATAGTATTACAAACATAGTAGAGTAAATGACAGTACAGTACGTCGTGAGAATATAGCAGTAGTATCAAAACTATAATATCACAATAAGAAATTCACACCTGGCGCAAAGGCGTCAAGTTGACCAGATCGGCCAGGGGAGAAAGTCTAGGAGGCAGATACATTCACGCGGAAAGCTCAAAAGCATAATGACAGTAATAAGACATTCTAGAAATCTATAAACATTGCACCTAATGATGCCTATATCATATTTGAACTGTCCTCCACCATGTAAAAATAAACAGTATGTCCTAACAGATGAACTGAAAAGAAAACTAGCCGGATCGGTCGTCCAAGATGCACAAAAGGAAACGGAGAGGCACCCTCTACCAGTGCATCATGAGGGGAAAATGCACTCGGGGGGGGAGGTCCGAGCAAAGGTCTTCCCAAGACACTCAAGAAGCCTCTCATGCTAGAGTCGAATACTCCGGTGAAGCGCAGAATGACAACCATTCTGACCATGTGTTATAGTATTTATCCATTGTCATTCCCCTGTCGGCCCTGAGTTCCTCCATACGCTGGAGGGAAAAAATCTCCTTAAACCATCCCGCGACAGTAGGAGTTTCAGTAGATCTCCACAGTCGGGGTATCAAGGCCTTAGCAGCGGTTAACATGAACACTGTTAGGCTGCCTTGTAGGACCGACATGGGAAGGGGGATAATAAACAGAAGCAGTACTCGAGGGTCATTCTGCAGCCTTATTCCCACTACCCTCTCTATTACCTCTATCACCTTAATCCAGAAAGGCTGAATCTCTGGGCAATCCCACCATATATGTGTCATGGTGCCCACCGCAGATCCACATCTCCAGCAAGACTCAGGGACCGTGGGAAAGGCGGCATGGAGCAGGGCAGGTACACGGTACCATCGCGACATCACCTTAAAGTTGAGCTCTTGTAACCGGCAGGGAGTAAGCGCCTTGTACGCTAGGACACTAGCCTTTTCCCAGTCCTCTTCCGAGGGGGAACCCTGCAACTCCCTAGCCCAGCCCTCCCGGTATGTCGGACCTCGTGTGGTCAAGGAGCAGATAAGGAGCTCATATATCTGTGAGATAAGATGAGAAGGCAACTGAGGCCTCACGCAGATCTGCTCGAACGGGCATAGGTCCCTGTGCAGATTAAGCTTCTGTTTGTTTCTGGCATAAAAGTGTGCGATCTGCATAAACGTGAGCCAGTTAAGCGGCAAAGGGCACAGCACAGAGGACACTTCCTCCATCGCAAACAGCGATGAAGAAGAAGTGATGTCCCTGAACACTAATTGTTTTTTGACACCGAGTCTAGTTGCAACTTTAGCCAGGTTCCCCAAGACCAGTGCAGGGTTGTGGAGCACCGGAGTCAGAGGGCCGTCAGGAGTGAAGAAGTCCATACGCCCGCCCTAGGCGCGCCAAGCAAGCAGGGAGTGCTGCACCACCAGTGGCAGGGCAAGAATATCTGGTTTACGTAAGTCAGAAGCATGCAGCCAGGGGAGGTTAGACAAAGGCGGACCATAGATCTGTTCTTCCAAGTCAACCCAGAGTTTTGAGTCCCTACTGTGGTACCAGTTAACAAATCGCACTGCCACCGAGGCGACATAGTACGCTTTGAGGTCTGGCAGGGCAAGACCACCCTCTTTTTTTGGCCTGATTAGTGTCGATCTCGCAATCCTAGGTTTCTTACCCGCCCATATGAAGTCTCGGAAGTGCTTGTCTAAGGATTGAAAGAAGGACTTAGGCAACAAGAAAGGTATGGTCTGGAACAGGTACAGCAATCTCGGTAACACGTTCATCTTAATGATGCTAACCCGACCCAGCCAAGAAAAGTCCTTTTTATTCCACCGAGCCAGATCAGCCGTGATTACCCTCATCAGAGAGAAAATATTAAGAACACCAGTTAGCTGGAGGTCAGCGCGGATATTAACTCCTAGGAAGATAAAGGACATGGTCGACCAGACAAATGGAAAATTAGCCTTTAATAAGTCCACCATTTCGTCCCCCAGACCCAGACTGAGAGCAGTGCATTTATTTAGATTTATTTTAAAGTTGGAAAAAGTTCAAAAGAGTGTCAGGGAGGCCATCAAGACCGGGAGCGTAATCAAGGGCTCCGTGACATATAGCAGGAGGTTGTCTGCAAATGCCGCACACTTATATTGGGCCTGTTGGAAAGTCACCCCGCGAATATCTGGATTGCATCTAATGTCTTGTAGGAGGCGCTCCATGACCAGCACATAGAGAATAGGCGACAAAGGGCACCCCTGCCTGGTGCCATTTCGTATCTACAACGGGGCGGACAATGAGCCATTAACTCTTATTTGGGCATGGGGATTCTGATAGAGAGACATAATTCGTTGTATCATAAGGGGCCCCAGTCCAATATCTACCAGCGACGCTTGCATGAAGGACCAATCAACTCTATCAAACGCCTTTTCGGCATCCAGTGATAGCAACATACAGGGCACACCCCTTTTCTGCACTTGATGGATAATCGAAAATGTTTTCAGGGTGTTATCCCTGGCCTCCCTGGAAGGGACAAACCCCACCTGGTCTAAATGAATCAACTCCCCCAAAATCGAATTCAACCGTGTAGCTAGTAGTTTCGCAAAGAGTTTTATATCTGTGTTCAGGAGAGAGATCGGCCGATAACTAGAACAAAGCAAGGGGTCCTTCCCCTCCTTCGGGATTACAGTGATATATGCTTGAAGCGATTGGGAAATGAAGGGAGAGCTGGGCGAGACCGAGTTGAATGAGCTCAACAACGGATTCACCAGCTCCGTGCACAGTAATTTGTAAAATTTGGACGTGTAGCCATCTGGGCCAGGGCTTTTACCTGACGGGAGAGCCTTTATCGCGCTTTCCAATTCGTCATGAGAGAAAGGGGCCTCCAATGCCAAGAGTTTTTCTCTGTCAATCTGAGGGAGGGCTGTACGGGAGAGGAACTCAGCCAGGCCTAAGGAGTTTGAGGAGAGAGGGGCTTTCGGAAGACTATAGAGCTCTGTGTAATATGTCCGGAAACTTTCTAGGATTTCCGAGGTAAGGTGAACCACCTTGCCTGACTTATTTTTAATTGATGGAACATAGAGTGAGGCCCTCTTATCGCGCAATGCCCTAGCCAGCATTCTACTGGGTTTATTGCTCCATTCGTAGAATGAGCTAGCACAAATCTGTTGATACCTCTTAGTTTCTGGTCCAGCAATCGGCGAAGATCACTGCGCAATTGGAGCAGTTCCCTATACGCTGAGTCTGTACATGTCTGTTTATGAGAGACCTCCAATAGGTGCAGTCTGTCAAGCATATCTGTCAGCTTTGCTCCCGCCTCCCGCTTTAATCTAGCTCCATGCTTGATTAACACGCCCCGGAGGACACATTTCAGTGCTTCCCACTTAACTTGCGGGGCAGTTGAGTCTGTCGAGTGATCTTCCCCAAACTGCTGGACAGAATTCTTCCATTCCGCGAGGCACAGGGCGTCGTTGAGGAGAGACTCATTCAATTTCCACAAAAAGGCCATCACACTTGTGTTGGGGATTCGCATCACACAGTGTACCGGGGCATGATCAGACAACAAAATCGGATCAATAGAGGCTGTCTTCACGTTTGGAAGTAAAGAATGGTGCAGCAGGACATAATCAATGCGACTATATCTCTGGTGGGGAGGGGAAAAGAAGGTGTAGTCCTTCGTATTGTGATGCGTAACGCGCCATACGTCACATAGTTGTATGTCGTGCAAAAGCTTTTTGATTTTATTTATTTTATTAAGTGGGACAGACGACCTGCCTGTGGACGTGTCCAGAGGCGGGTGAAGGGCAACATTAAAGTCGCCACACAGGACGATGGGGCCTTGTGCGAAGGCGTTCAGCTCATCCAGGGTCCTCGCAAGGAAGCTCAATTGACCATGGTTGGGGGAGTAAATATTAGCTATGGTGAAGTTGTGGCCCTGTATGTTGCATTTCACAAAAATATATCGGGCGCCGCTGTCCTCCTTAATCTCCAAAACTCGGTGGGGCAGTGACTTGTGAAAAAGCACTGCTACACCCTTTATCTTTCCCTCAGTAGCACTACTGTGGCACCAGGCAGGGTAGTACCGGTTCCTCCAATTGGGCATGTTAGCTTTGCAGAAGTGGGTCTCCTGAAGGCACAGTATATGCGCCCCAGCCTTGTGCATCTGGTACAGAATTTGGGACCTCTTCTCAGGCGTGTTAAGCCCCATCACATTGAAGGAGGAAACCTTAAAATTTGTCATGACGATCGAGGTAACGCCAATTCGTAAGAAGAGGCAGTGGCACCTCCCGTTTCCGCATCCAAGAACGACCGATCGGCTAAACATATATAAACCAACATGAGAAAAGAAAAAGGTAGCAGGAGATCTAGGAACGTCTCCAAATGCAAAACCACTAACATTCGCAGCATGCGCGCTGCCACGGACCAGCAACAAATAGGGCTGTCCATTCCTATGTGGGGACCTAGGTTGCCGATGCTGGTAACAAGGAAAGGACCAGCAGGGAAAGTGAAGTGGCCCAATGGGCTCCACATGGGATCCAAGGCCGTCAACATAGACATCCAACGGGCATAATATAAGCAAACATTAATATGGAAAATAATAAAGAGGGGCAAACTCTAAATAAACCAACATGCTCCTGTGTTCGGAAGGGAGCGATGGAGTAGAGAGGGCAGGGGAAGGGATAGGGAAAGGAGAAAATAAAAGAAGAAAGAGAGAAGGAGAAAAGAAAAGAAAAAGAAAAAAAAAAAAGGGGGAGGGGGAAAGGAAAGGGTAAGAAGATGGGGAGGAGGAGTGGTGTTAAGAAGAAAAAAAAAAAAGGGGGGGGGTGGAAGCACAGGAGATGTAATTATATACGATACCACAGATATCATGAAAAACGAGGCCATCACAAGTTCAAGACTCTCGAATCTCAGGTCTCAGCGGCACCAACTATCGGAGCCGCCAGGAAGAAGAGCATCCGGCGCGTCATCACACATCCTCTGTACCCCGGTTCATGGCACAGAAACTGGAAGACTGCGCCTTTGAGAGTCTCTAGAAGCCGCTGCATCCACCTCCTTTCTGAAGAATCTTCGAGTCCTCCGTGGGAGGGCCCCAGTAGATGGGTCTAGCCGTCTCATGGTGGAAGAGTCCCCATCGATGAACTGGCGCAATGATGACTGTGAGATCAAGAGAGAGTTCCATTCTGGAAGAGGTATGTTTGGGAGGTCAAGCGCCGTTAGGAAGGCCGGAAGATCCACCGGGGAACGGACGGACAGAATATCATCACCGTGTCGCACTTGGAGGGCAAACGGGAATCCCCATCTATACGGTATGTTATGAGCTTGCAAAACTGATAGCAAAGGTTTGAGCGCCGATCTGAGCCTTAGGGTGCATCTGGAGAGATCGGGGAAGAGGGAGATTTTCGCGCCGTCATACGACAAGCTAGGGACAAGCCTTTCTTTTTTCATGATCGCCTCTTTAATCGAATAGTGGTATATACGACAGATCACATCGCGCGGATTGTTTACGTCAAGGCTGGCAGGTCTCAAGGCTCTGTGTCCTCTGTCAATTTCAATGCGCTCTTCCATACCGTTGCCCAGTACAGAGTTAAAGAGTGTAGTCAGGGTCCGTGGAAGGTCTTGGGATTTCACCGATTCAGGCAGCCCCCGTACCCGGATGTTGTTCCGCCTGTTTCTGTTTTCTAAGTCATCCACGTGATCTATCAAATTTTGATGAAGAGATCTCTGGGTTTCAAGCGAAGCTCTCAGATCTGCTATGGAATCTTGCACTGAGCTTTGAAAGTGTTGTAGCTCTTTTACTTGAGTTTGAAGCTGGGTGACATCCACTTTGACCAGCTGGAGGTCCTGGCGCCAGGCTGTCCTCAGCTCCTGCGCCATAGCCGTCAAGTCACTTTTAACTGGTATGAGCGCAAGCAATGCTCGTAGCTCCGGGTGCCCTTGAAGAGCGTGCATAGCCTCCGCCGTCGAGATGGGAGCCGAGAGACAGTCCGGCGCGGCCTGTCGAAGAGGTGGCCCAATATGCTCAGCTGCTGCTGCCGGTGAGGTAGTCATGGCTCCTGCAGGTTGTGAGGGTTGCCCATAGAGGCTTAGGGTTGGTGAGCCTTGTGAGTGCTGCCGGATAGGGCTTAATTCAGGGTCCTAAAGGGGATCAAGGACCGATGAGGTTGAGGATGAGGGAGAGTGTGTACCCCCCACATCTGAAAAGTCCTGCTGCCTTTTGCGGCCCCCTCGTGCCTGGGAGCGGGCTAGCGACTCTTCCAGCTGCACTGCATGCCCCCCTGATGGTGGTAGTCTCAGCCATCTGCCTGCCGCAGTCAGGGGTAGTGGTGGTACTCACTGCGGCCCTCTGAAGAGAAACCCCCGGCATCTCGGTGGCTTCTGCGCTGTTTCTCCTGTGTTGCCGCTGAGGAAGCGAGTCCGCGCCGGCCACTGCTCCTCCTGGAGAGCTCGCGGTCTCCTGCTGCCAGTGCGGCCCAGTCTTGTGGGTCAGCCGCGTCACGGGAGTTCGCGGGTTTTCTCCCGCCATCCACTTCTCGCGATCCCCCTCCGGGTTGTTATTATTCGAGTGCTGTCTCAATCCTCGGGCTCCATCCCTGCGCGGTGAAGGGTCTCTTGCGGCCGGAGTGTTCTGCACGGCTGCTGACCTCGTGCGGGAAGCCCGGCCTCGCGCCGGAGTGAGCAAAGATGGCGCCGGCTCCAGCGAGTGTCCCGTCGCTCCCCTCCTGCAGGTCCGCGAGCGGGGTGAAGTAATTCGATATGGGGACACCTTCTTCCAGGTGAGCCCCAGGAGGTGTAGCCTTCTTTTTAGCGCATCTGGTGCTCATTTTGTGCTGCGTTTGCCCCTCTATTCTACTAGCCCAGGACGGAGCTCAGTCACACGCGTCTGTCCACCAGCTTGGCAAGCCACGGCCCTCGACAAAGACCCATTCTAGTCTATGGAGAAGTTTAGACCAATCAGAATCCACGGCGGGATAATTCAAAATACAGTAAAAAGACAGAAAAGAGCTGATTGGCTGAGCTAGCGGGTGCTTGGAAAAAAAATATCCCCAAAAGTCTAAAGAAAAAATCTCGGACTCACCAAGTAAAAAAAATAATTTTTATTTAAATTATTTATCGTAAGAGCAGCCCCAAAAAAAACTATTGACCATTGCTTGGCTAACGAAAATAAAGAAATAAACTTGATTTTATTGATGTAATATTTTTTTTTCGTTACCACCATATTATCATTCGTTTTATATACACATCGGGACCACTTCTGTAGTGTTATAATTTGATTTCGGCCATGTACAGTTTTATTTCAGATTGCATTAGAAAACCCATAGGAGCGTCGCTCGCTCTCCCATTGGTCCAAATAACGGCGCCTCTTTTAACTTAGCCAATCACAGAGCGCGCTCAGAATTTCTTTTCCCCATAGAACTCTATGAGAAAGTAGCTCGCGCTCTGATTGGCTAAGCTGGACGAGCCCCCGCCGCTTAAACCCAATCAGCTCGTTTCTGCATTTTTACTGTTTTTTTGAACTGTCCCACCTTTGAATATGATTGGTCAATTTTTCTCCATAGGATATAATGGGACATTGTCGCTCTTATTCTGATTGGTCAATTCTCCTTCATAGGTTATAATGGGACATTGTCGCTCCTATTCTGATTGGCTGGTTTATGCCGACCAATGAGAATAGCTTAAACAATTTGAATTACTGTATTTCCCGGCGATTCTCTCTATTGCAATTCCCTATGTAGCGCCGGTCTCGGCGACAAACGCGTTGTTCGGGTTTTTAACTGCTTTATTTGTAAAGAAGGGTTCTGCTCTTTATCTGATAATGTTTTACATTTAATAAAAATAATTTTTTGATTAATACTTCATGCCGCACGGCGCTGAGTGCCGAGATTTCAGTGCGCCCATCTCTCCATAGACTATAATGGGAGAAGTAGCTCACGCTCTGATTGGCTGGGATAGCCAAGCACCCGCTAGCTCAGCCAATCAGCTCTTTTCTGTCTTTTTACTGTATTTTGAATTATCCCGCCATGGATTCTGATTGGTCTAAACTTCTCCATAGACTAGAATGGGTCTTTGTCGCTCCTATTCTTATTGGTCAATAATTCTCCATAGGCTAGAATGGGTCTCTGTCGCTCCTATTCTGATTGGCTGAGCTAGCCAAGTCCCCGGTAGCTTAACCAATCAGCTCTTTTCAGCATTTTTACTGTATTTTGAACAATCCCGCCGTGGATTCTGATTGGTTTAAACTTCCCCATAGGTTTTAATGGTTCACTGTCCCTCCTATTCTGATTGTCCGGTTTATGGCGACCAATCAGAATAGCTTTCGGAATTTGAATTACTGTATTTCCCGGCAATTTCCAATATCCTAATTCTTGAATTAGGATATTGGAAAGTGATTTTGTTTTATGTATTTTTTATTTTTTAGGTTTCAGCTCTTTTCCTGAGAATGTTGAACGCCTTTATAAAGGCGATTTTTGATTCATACTCCGCACCGACATGTGGAATGATTTCTCGCTGTTCCAGCCTGTCTCGCATCGGAACTGTTTTTCGGCGCAGTCCCGCACTGCGCCCATGTCCCCGCACTGTGCCCCACACACACTGGCGAGGCGCAGGGAACTTTTCCCCGCATGTATGAGTGCCCTACCTCCGGCGGCGAATTATAGGCGCAGCACCGCACTGCGCCTCAGTCCCCGCACTGCGCCTAACACACTGGCCAGGCGCGGCGGACTTTTCCCCGCATGTATGAGTGCACTACCTCTGGCGCCGAATCCTAGGCGCTGCGCCGCACTGCGCTTCGGACCCGCACTGCGCCTAAAACACAGGCGAGGCGCGGCAGACTTTACATTGTATGTATGAGCGCGCCCCGGCCCCGACATAAATCAGGCGCAGATTCCGCCGGAAAACTGGCGGAAAGGTGCGCCCCGACCCGGCGGGATTCATACATGTGGCCCTTAGAGTTCTGTAGCCTTGTGCACTACAGATTATAAACCTCTTGTACTCATATCACCGTAATAGGATCAGCTAGGAACAGCAAAGCTGATATGCCAATCACAGCTGTAGACCCACCCTCAGCCGGACCAGGAAGTGTGAGTTTGAAGGTGCCTGTGACTCTTTAAAACTGCATGGTGAGACAAATCTTTAAGGGTGTGTTTAGATGGCAGAGACCAAATACCGCTTGGGAAATACCGACCGGTATTTGCAGGGGCGTAACTTTGGTTCAAAAAGTGGGGGGACCAATTTTCCCTCTCATCCCCCAATTCCCATCCCTCCCTCCTTCCTTCACTCGCCTTCCCTTTCACTTTCTCTCCCTTTCCTGCAGTGAAGCGGCCCCCTCTGACCCAGCTAGGAGATCTGAGGGAGTGCTGTGAGCTCCAGCAGCAGGTTCGGGCGGAGTCCTTATGGCAACCCAGCCCACCTGTAACCAGCCCACCCCTCTACATGGAAATGAAAAATGTTGCGCAATGCAGCAAATTTCGCTTAAGCCCCTTCCCATCCCCCATCACTTTTCCATTAAATATGTAATATACACAACAGAATGTGGAAATCAAAAGAACCCAATCTCGCTGTACCCCTAGGAATCACTTATATCACATACTGTACCCCAAAATGTATTTTATTGCATACCATACACCAGAAATTAATTATATTACACATGGTAGACATAGAAATTACATTACTAACTGCACTTTACAAATGAATTGCACATTGTACTCAAGAAATAATATAATTCATTATACCCCAAAAATGTATTATATTACACACTGAACCCTAGAAATGAATTACATAACTCACTGTACTCCAGAGATTATACTACATGCTGTACCAAAGAGATTACACTACACTGTACCCCAGAGATTACATTACACATTGTGCCCCAGAGATTACATTACACACCGTATCCCAGAGATTACATTACTCACTGTACCCCAGAGATTACATTACACACTTTACCCTAGAGATTACATTACATGCCGTACCCCAGAGATTACATCACACTGTGCCCCAGAGATTACATTACACACCGTATCCCAGAGATTACATTACTCACTGTACCCCAGATATTACATTACTCACTGTACCCCAGAGATTACATTACACACTTTACCCTAGAGATTACACTACATGCCGTACCCCAGAGATTACATTACACTGTACCCCAGAGATTACATTACAAATTGTGCCCCAGAGATTACATTACACACTGCACCCCAGAGATTACATTACACACTGTACCCCAGAGATTACATTAAACACTATGCCCCCGAGATTACATTACACACTGTGCCCCAGAGATTACATTACTCACTGTACCCCAGAGATTACATTACACACTGTACCCTAGAGATTACATTACATGTTGTACTCCAGAGATTACATTACACTGTACCCCAGAGATTACATTACACACTGGACCCCAGAGAATACATTACTCACTGGACCCCAGAGATTACACTAAAAATGCACTGCAGAGATTACATTACACTATACCCCAGAGATTACATTACTAACTGGACCCGAGAGATTACTACATTATACACTTTACCCCAGAGATTACTACATTACACACCATACACCAGATATTACATTACCCACTGTACTCTCCCTAGAGATTACTACATTACCCACTGTACCCCAGTGATTAGTTTATACACCGTACACCAGATATTACTGCATTATTCATCGCACCCCAGAGATTACATTACACACTGTACAACAGAGATTATATTAGACCATACCCCAGAGATTACATTACACACTGTACCCCAGACACTACATTAGACAAGGTACCCCAGAAATTGTGTGTTTATATATATATATATATATATATATATATATATATATATATATATATTGAACACAGACACACTACACACTTAGGGCAAGTTCGTGTCACGGCTTTTCGGCACTGACAGTGTTGTTTGCTTGTTTGAAATTCGTCGCTTGTAAACGCAGAATTCCGACGAGCAAACGACCCAGACTGCCCTAGGAAGATTTCTGCTTCCTATCCATTCGTGCTGTTAGTGTATAAAATGCCTCGAAGAACTCTGTGTAGGCGCTGACAGTACACGCCAAAAATACTCAAGTAAAATCAGTGTAATCTAAACGACGACACTGATTTTACATAAGGTATAATGTTAATCGGTTTCCTGCCGGATTGGACGCCGGTTCTGAGGCAGATCCAGCACTGAATCCATCCCAGAATCAGCATTCATATTTTTTGCATTAATGTGCTCTTAAGGTACGTTCACACGGCGTATAGCGCGGCGTGCCGTGCGCTCTGCTATATGCCGGGTGTTTTAGAATTACACGCTGGCCAGTCCACACTTCTAAATGCTGTGGGGCCAGCCCCATTCACTTTCATTTTCCCCGGCGCGTAAGTGCAGGGAAGAAGTGACATGACTAGACACATGGCTATACAATATATACACATCTCACATATACAGTACATACCCTACTCACATGCACACATAAAGCCTGGCACCCTTGTCCTCTTTACCTGTCTCCTGTAGTCTGGTGCAGTTAGCATTCGGCAAGAGCTTCTTTTCTTCTCTGATGAGGGCGGAGCATAGGGGAAGTGGTATACAATGGGAGGGAAAGATAAAGCCTCAGATGCAGAGTGTGCTGGACTGTGAGCTGCTCTCACTCTGCACTGACACTTGAGGCTACTCTGTCCCCCCAAGATGCACAGAAATATAGGAGGCAAAGGGTTAACTTCTTCCTCCTCTGTGCTGTGCTTTCCCCACTTACCATATTCTCATGCTTTCATATGGATAATTTTTTAATGAAGTGGCTAAAAAGTGGGGGGACGTCCCCACCAAGAAAAAAGTGGGGGGGGACTAGTCCCCTCCGTACCCCCTAAAGTTACACTTATGGGTATTTGGTCTTTTTTTGGCTTGCAAGGCGACGGCTTTTGTGCGCGGTTTGCGGATTCAAGCCCTCCCCCTTCGCACCCACATGTTAATATTCCACCCGAAAACCGGGCGGAAGAATGAACATGATCTAAGTTTTTCGGACCGCCAGCGGTGTAAGAAACCGTCCAGCAGAAAATCCGTGCAGGGGGGACTGCTGCACGGATTTTCCATTAAAGTCAATGTACATGGTTGACAGATGGTTTAAAGACTGCTTTCAAATCCAAAACCATCTGTAAAACCAACTGTAGACCTGTGCCGTGGGGTCAAGCCCTAAGGGTGCATGCTGAGTGCCAGCTGTTAAAAACAGCAAGTACCTGCTGTTAGCAGCCAGGAATGGAGCGAACTCTAAACCCAGCAATTTAACCACTTTGATGCCACAGTCAATGTGACAGTGACATCTGTTTTGTCAACTATTTGTGGGGTCGCATATGGCTTTAAAGAAGGCAACATCCAATGCTTTATTTACTTTATTATATGAATAATTCAATGATTACATTAAACTACAAGAAGATAGTGTGATATTGTATATACTTTTGCATAATATAGATCATAAAGACAAGGCACGCATAATATTGGTTACAAAGGCAAAGCACGCATAGTATGGATTACAAATACTTACATCACACCTATATATGGGTCAAAGCTTCATCAGGAATCTTATAAGCATCATCTATCGGCATCAGCTGGTAAACAGAGGCCAGTGAAGATAGAGAGATAATCCTGAGATCAACACCGTGCACGGGTGCCCCAATATACAGGTCCAAGCTTCACCAGGAATCTTATCAGCATCATCTATCTGTAACATCAGCTGGGTAGAAGTGGCCAGCGAAGACAGAGAGATCTACCTGGGATTCATCACTGTGGCAACAAGGTGTCCCTCTATAGCCCACAGGTCCAGCTACTTCTAACTTCGCAGCAAACTTTCTCAGCTTATATCTTACTTGAAACAAATGCCTGCAAAGGCAAGTGTTACGCAAGCTGACAGATCAGTACTTTTCTAGTATAAGGCCTCCCTCCTTCGATTGGCCAGTTCTAAAGAGGTTAACCTGGCACTGGAAAAAAACCCATAACTTGATGCTGAACACCTGGGTTCCCATGATTACTCTCTAACCATGCTGGGTAGTATTATCTCAGTTACAGCGTTCCCAAAATAACGAGGCCCTAATAACAACACTCTGTGTCAATATGCACTGTTTCTCACTAACATTTACCAGTAGTTCGGAAATTTACAGCTTAAGATATATTATTCTTAAAGAGATACTGACAATATGGATTCCGGATGGTCAATAAATCTCTTAGCACTACAACATCTAAACCAATAGGAAGGTATGTGGCATCCCCTTTTGCCACCTAATCCCACCCTCCCCCTGCAACAAGAGCTTAAGGTATCATTCCGTTGTCATGGCAACCAGGAGCCTAATGAGCACCCTGAGGTCCACCATGAGTGTAGACCTGTGTAATAGAAGATCAATTAAATGTTTGTATACTGCAGCATGCAAGTACTGCAGTATATAGTACAAGCAATTAAGTGATCGCATGTTCAAGTCTTTTAGGGGAACTAAATATAACATTAAAAAAATAATGTATTTAACCCCTTACGGACAAGGCTCCTTCAGCAAGGGGTTAAAAAAATAAAAATTATTACAAGTTTAAGAAACCCTTTCCCATTTATGGTGAAACAAAATATACAACAAACAAATTGACATAATTTCTGCATCCAGAAGAGCCCACCTCCTCTATTAAAATATATAGATGATGGGTTCACTAACTCCAATTCTGACCATTGCAGTAGGGTGTCATCTGTATCTTACAGCTGATATAGGCACCGCTCCTGAGCCTGTGAATCAGCACATTATTTGGACAACAAAAAGGTTAGGATATAGAGTAACAACAGACAAAGCAGAGGATGCATGCTAGTAACCAGATTAGATGTCATTGATACGAGGTAAATAATGTTGAGTTAAAAGGAGACATTTTTTCTCTCTGCTAGAGTTTTTTCTTTAAAATCTTATTACAGTTATCACCGATTTCCACAGAATAGCCCTGTTCACATTGCCTCAGTTAAATTTATGTGACAGTAAAAGCATATGTGTTTAACAGCCTTCAAGATGGATGCTATACATTGGCATTCTCACCCATTGGAACCTTTTGTTAAAAAAAAAAAAAGTGGTATTTACCTGTCTCCTGTCAAAGTGGAGTTGCTGATATAGTAACATTCATCACCAATGAGGTCCCCATGCCCTTCAACACAGGGTGAAGGGCATTCTTTTGGCCTTTATCTGGTGATGGAAGCCTAAGGACACAGTTAGGGGGACATGTATGAAGGGACTTTTCGCCTGTTTTCTGGTGTATAATGCGCCTCACTGTTCCGGCTCCGCTGTCAGACGCCCTAATGCGATGTTAGGCGCAAGCTTCGCCACTTTGTAATGCGCCTAACATGAAGGGGTGTGCTGTGGGCGTTCTGGGGCGGGACGCACCAGATTCGAAAACTCAGACGCAGGTATGAATGCCGGTCGGCAAAGTGAGGCGCATTACAGCTCCAACAGGCAGACCTAGTTCAATGTGGTCTACCTGAGCAGGAAGAGGCGAAGTGGAGCTAGCAATTATTTTAATGGAGCAAAATGTGCTCTAGGTCTACAGTTACAACAGTACAATAATAAAAATGATTTGTAACTAAAATTAATTAATTAATAAATAAAGATAAATATCCAAGTTGTATAAAAAAGAAGTCAATGTATTGAAAAAGTTGATCATTAAAAAATAATGGAAATATATATAATATCTGTAATATCTCAAAAGAAAGAAATATCAGCTATAAAATGTCTTAAAAATTCAGAGAAAATTAAAGTAATTTTGCATTAAATAAGCCACTGATGATGTTGTACTGATGTTCATTTTTTTCATTTTTAATACCAACAATTTGAGATATGTTTTTGCTGATTTCACCTTTTATTCTATTTAGTATATACAGCAAGAATAGCACAGCAAAGGTATTGCTGGGACCTGTGGTCTCCAAGCAGGATTTTTTATTCACTGACATGCTTAATGATTTATCTCTGATTTCCAACCTGTCTAGAAACTTAATACATGATAGGCTCAATACTTATGCGCCTAAGTTCCGCAATGCTTTCTAAAACACAGGCGGGCGCGGGGAACTTTACACCGCATTTATGAGCGCACTTCGGGCACGGCCATACATCAGGCGCAGTCTTCATGGAAAAAAATGGCCACCTCGACGCGACGATCTTCATACATGTCCCTCTTATTGTGTATAGTGAGCTTTCTTAACATAGACACTAAAAACCGAAGATAACCATATTGTGTAGGGCCCTACTTGTCAGCACATGCAGGTGTTAGCATTTTGCCTACATATTCATACAGGAATCTTAAACATGTGTTCCTTCACAGGTCTGCCTTCTCTACGAGTGTACTGGAGTTATTTTTTTCCATTTCCTACCTTATAGTTTCATAGTTTCATGTTTGTGAGGCCGAAAAAAAGAGAGACGTAAATCAGTTCCCCTGTTGTGCTAAGGTTGACCCGGGGAAAGGGAAAAAAAACCCAATGAGGTGAACCCAATTGTCCATTTTAGGGAAAAATTCCTTTCCCGACCCTTTGGAAATGGGAAAAAATCCCTGGTCAAGGGCCGTTCCCAAAATCTGACACTATAAATTGTTATTTTTTTTGTAGAAATGATCCAAACCATTTTGAATCGTTAGTGAATTCCCATGACAAGTTCCCTTGGCAGGAGTTCCCGTTCACTGTCTTACAGTAAGAACCCTTTCTAGTTTTGTGGGAACTTTTGCAAGAGGTAGAGGATCCCCCCTTGTTTTCTAGATTACGTCCTTCTATTTAATGTTAATAGTTAGTAGGTTGAAAAAAGACAATGCCATGGGTTTCAACCAAGGGGGGGGAAAAAATGGGGTGAGGGAGAGAGAAAGGGACAAAACCCCAGGTCTCCATGGTTAATGCCCCGAAACCCAAGGCAAAACCCAAAACCTGCCCCAGTTAGCCCCTTTTTTGCCCCCGAGCCGCCCCCGGCCGGATCCAGAATTTTAAAAGCTCGTAGCATTAATTTCTTTAGTTTGGTGGTTTAAGCCTTTCTTAAAAACTCAAAAGTTCGCCGTGCCCAGCTCTCGGGCAGGTTTTTCACGATTTACGTCTTAAGTGAAAAAGTCTTCTCTGGGTTAAACCCTTTTTTTTGTCAAAGGGAATTCCTTGTCTTTTGAGGGGGCTTACCTAAAATAATTTTTCCCCATATTTTTTGTGGGACCATTTTATTTTATATAAATTATATTCCCCGAAAGCCGTTTTTCTCGATAATAATTTAAATTTCTAACCTCGCCTTAAAAAAAGTGCCCTTTCCCCCTTTAAGTTTGGTTCCCGTTTTGTACTCTCTCTAGTCTATTACATCTTTCTTAAATGGGGCCAGAATGAACAGCATATTCTAAGTGGGTGCCCCAATGTTTTGTACGGGTAGAAATGAATCTTGTCCCGCGAGTCTCCCTTTTTTTAATACCCCAAATCTTATGGCTTAGGGGTGTTTGAAATTGCATGTGTTTGGTTTATGTTACAAGAACCCCCAGATCTTTTCAACAAGCGTTCCCCAATTTTTTTCCCCCTGGGGACATTGTGTGTTATTATTTCTCCCAGATGCAGAAACCTTAATTTTTTCCACATTGAAACCCCCTTTGCCAAAAAGGATGCCCAAGCACCAGTGTGTCCCGGTTCTTGCAATTTTGGCATTTTTCCTAGATTGCACTACCACATAGTTGGTGTATCTGCAAAAAACGAAACCGTGATTGTCCCTTCCCCTATACTTAATAAAACATTAAAAAGAGAGGCCCCAAAATGAGCCCGCGGCCCCCAAACCCCCAACCGGGGACCATCAGGGGATTCATTTACCACCATCTTGAGAGTCCCGCAGCAGTTTTTAATCCCAAATTAAAACTGTTATCTCTAAAAACCCAAGGATTTAGTTTACCAACAACGCTTTGCGGGACGTGTCAAGCCTTTGCAAAATCTAAAAAAAAAAATATCCAAAGCTGCCCGCTATCCGACTTTACTCGCCCTTTTTAAAAAAAATCATTGGTTGAAGCTTCTGTCTTAGTTTAAAACCTGCTGGCAATATAATTATTGGTTTGTAAAATACTCCTGTTTTAGTCCCCAAGAGCCTTCAAAATTTTTCCCCCAACGTGTTAAACTTCTGGCTTAATTTCCTGGGAAGTTTTTGAAAATTTTTTGAAGATGGGAACCAATTTGCCTTGCGCCAGTCTCGGCACTATCCGTCCCAAGGAAATTTAAATTCTGTCAGGGGCAAAAATGTAACCGAGTGAGTCTTTAAAAACTCTTGGGGGTGAATGCCTCAGGGCCCGGAGCCGTTTCACTTCAGTTTTTTAAAATTGGTTTCAATTTTTCTACACTGAGCCAATTAATTATAGCGATGATGTATTAAAAGTATGGCCCACCTAGATCCGCCTTGGGCCCCAACCCCCCCTAAAAAAAAAAATTTTCCCTTTATGTATATACTAGGGGAACTATTTGTAATTTGTTTTCTTGGTCCCAGTGACCAGCTCCCATCAGGTTTTAAGGGTCATTTTGACTTTGGCTTTTTCGCTTAATGTTTAAAGAAAATTTTTGGGGTTTTTTTGCTTCCCTTGGCATTGCCTTTCATTTTGAATTTTAGTGTTTTATCATTTTTTACAGTTATAAATAATAGGTATAAATAATTTCTTGGGAGAAGATCTCTATATTGACCTTTGATGTATTTAAACATATTTATTTATAGTCCCCGAGCCGTCTTTTCTCTAATCTAATAATCTAATTTGCTAATCTTTTGGGTACTGTGGTACCCAGTCCTTTTGTTATTTTTTGTGAGCACTTTGTACTCGTTCAAGCTCTACATGTCTTTCCTGTGCACGGGTGCACCACAAAACTGTTCACATTATTATGTGTGGTTATAACCCGTGACTTGTATTAAGGGAGAATAATGTTTATCTTGTGCCTCTATGCCTCCTTCTAATGCACCCATGATCCTATTTGCTTGGCAGCGCTGATTGACCACTGGCGCTACAATTATGTTTATTTCACAGGATTACAAGTCTTTCCATGTCACTTTACCAGCCTTTTTCCCATTTAAATGTATCATGTAATGGATTTTTCCTCCCATGTGCATAAACCTTTGCATTTATCTGGTGTTAAAACCTATTTGCCTTTCTGCCCAGTCCTCCAATTATCAGTCCCTTTGTAATAGCACATTATCTCTAATTGTGTGATTTACTTTACAGCTGCTTTGTATCTCTTATTCTGCAATGATCGATTATTCTACTGTTTTGCAATCCATGTTGTAAGATCGTTTATGAAAATGTGGAAGAGGATAGGGGCCCAATTAACTGACATTGTGGTACCAATAGTACAAAAGCAATCCAGTCAAGTATGTCCTTTAATTACTACCTTTGTTTTCTATCAGTGAGCCAGTTGCTTACCCACTTGGCTAATCCACTTTTCAACCAGTCAAGCATTCTCATTTTATTACCAACCTTTTCTGTGGCTCCGTATAAAATGCATTTTAGAAAAATCTAGATATATGACATCCGTGCCTCACTCGATCCAGTCTAGGCACTGAACTTCCTCATAGAAGCTCGATGAGATTAGTTGACAGGACCGATCCTCATGAACCCATGCTGACGGCGATTTCTTTTATATTCTGTGAGTACTCCAGGATAGCATCTCTGAGAAATACATTCAAACATTTTACCTACAACAGAGGTCAAACTTACCGGCTATAGTTCCTGGATCACTTTTTGACCCTTTTTGAATATTGGCACACATTTGCTATGCGCAATCCTTTGGGACATTACCCCGTTATTCAGACAGGTCATAAATATAAGAATAGGGGCCTATCTATGACCATCATTAAACTTTAGTAACACGTGGGTGTATTGTGCCACTATGGTACCTGGGAATTTGTTATTCTTTAATCTTCTGTAAGACGGAAGCTTGCACTTAGTCAGGGGTAATAAGACAAGAAATTTTAAGTTGGAGTTTACCTCATCCCTCTGTTCAAAGGAAGGCTCTTCTCCTCGGTAAATCAGTAGAGAAATAAAAGTGTTTATAGGTTTTGCTTTTTTTCATCGCCCTCTACAGGTTCTCTCAGAATTTTTCGATAGGCCATCTTTTCGTTTTAATCTTTTTACTATTTATATAGTTAAAAAAAATATTTTGGGGTTAGTTTACTTTCTATGGCGATAGTCTTTCGTCTCCAGCTATGCTTCCTTAATCTTTATTTTACACACTTTATTTTTTTCCTATAGCTTTTAGCGGTCTTCACTACTCTGTTTTAGTAGGTGAATCGCTTGCTTTTGTTTTTTATTGCCTATTTTACATCCTTATTTGTTCCACATGGGTTTTTCCTGTTTCTAATTATTTTATTACATAAAGTTATGTACCTGTCTCACCAGTGGTAGCTAGGATGTTTTTCAAAATATATTTATTATTAGTTCTGCCATATTTAAACCATTGTCCCAGGTCCTATAGCGTTTGGGCTCCCTATGCAGGGAAAAAATTGCCTTCCTAAATTCAGTGTTTTTGATGGCTCCTTGACAAAAACTATATTGAAGGATAAACAGAATTGTATTATATAACCTTAAACAAGCTTACATGACCTTTGCTAATGTATTTCAATATAATAGCTAGTCCAATTTCTGGTCGTTTCTTTCATCATATTATGGCAGCCGAAAGCTATTATTACACTTAGCTTTATTAGTTTCTCTTTAGAAAATACTTGTGTAAGCATATACTGTGCACAATATCAATTAAATGGCTGATAAGCTACTTACAGCATAATGGCCTCTGTACATAACTGCATCGTTATGCTTCATCTGATGACAACTCATTCTGTCTTCTCATTGGTCTGTCTACTGAATCTTTACTTTCTTCTTACCTGCTTTTCTTTATTGACAGGTTAGCGTTTAGATGGGATATGTGTCTAGTACCTACATAAGAAACTTTCCACAGATTCCTTTATTAACTAATACAGTGGGTGCTCAAGTTATAATGTTCTCAGGATACAATATACAAAAAACATACAATGGTCTTTCCTGAGACATTGTGGGCGACATATCCTAATACGACTGCGCCATTAGTTTGGTGTATTTTGCAAAAAAACTGTTGATGCCCTATTCTCTGTATAAATGAACTGTAAAACACCAAAACTAGGTGCATTATACACCAGCACGAACCTAGTAGGGCATGTAAATGCTAGCTTGATACACTTTGCGTCCTAAATTATCCAATGCGCCTATATAGGCGCATCAATTTTACTATGCAAGGTAGACCACATGCCAGCTTTGTGACATGTTCGTTCATGCAAGCGCCCTATACACTCATTTAATGTGCCTTAAAACTGATGTGGGGGCACCCCTTTTCTGACATGTCGCCCTCTGTGTTGAGTGTGGTTTTAACATAAAGGGCCAATATGTCTGAAAAGGTTCTTAGGTCTAAAATCACTTTGATTGCAATAGCAACCATCAGAGGGACTCTTCATTTCATATAGTACTCTGGAAAAATGAGAGGGGTGCTATAATTAGTTGCTATGGGCAAAAAAAGTGAGTTTTATACCTAGACAGTTTTCATACATGTGGCCCAAAGTGTAACAGACACTGCTGATTTGCAGCACATGTGACCCATCGACTAGAATTTCCAATCGTTATCTTAAAAAATTTTGCTCGTAGAATCTATATTAGTGACAGTACATGCAAGTCTGTGTCGGTACTGGGGGTCTGGCGGCCACAGGGGAGTTGATCTTGGGGGGCCACCCTATGTACATCGAAAATATTACGGCTTCGGGACATAAACACGACCATTGTACCAATAATACAGTGTGCAAAACAGGAAGTATTGTGTAGTTACATTACGAAGTGAGTACATATCTGTATTCACACATGCTCAGTAAACATATCATAGACACAAGGGTCTTAATTAGCTCTATCCATATCCCTTATAACCAATACAATACCCTACCAATACATATCCACTCCACCCACATAAAATATCCCCTCCACCCACATAAAATATCCCCCACCACCACATAAATATCCCCACCTACACATAATATCCTCCACTACATCTATTATCCCCTCCACGTTTCTTGCGTCACGCACCTCACACCTTCTAAAATAAACACCCGCAGGATGTATATGTGTAAATCCTATCACTGGGTCAATCAGGAACACTGTACGCTGGGTCTTTATACCGGAGTGATATAACCTACAACACCGCCATATAGAGACCACATAGTGGTCCAGACACCAGCTATGGTAAACTAAAACTGCCATATATAGACCAATAGAGATCAGACACCTGCTCAGGGTATAACCTACATCACCGCAATATGGGACCACATAGATGGTCAGACACCAGCTCAGGTATAACCTACAACACTGCCATATAGAGACCATAGTGGTCAAACGCTAGCTCAGGTATAACCTACAACACACCATCTCTGAGACCACACATAGAGGTCCAAACCAGCTCGGTATAACTACAACAACGCGCATATAGAGACCACTAGTGGTAAGACACAGCTCAGTATAAACCTACAACATGCCATATAGAGACCATTAGAGGTAGACAGAGCTCAGGTATAAACCTACAACACCGCATAATAGCGACAATTAGAGTCAGACACCAGTCAGGTTATAACTACAACACACATATAGGGACCACATAAGAGGTCTGACAACAGCTCATGTCAATCACATTACAGTGAATACGCACTGATCAATTATAGAAGTATATAACCTGAAATCAGGGGACTATACCGGAGAGTATAATTAATGGTTGTCTCTTAGCTTTGATGCCTTTTTATTCCTTTTCTTCTGCATCCGTTTCCACACCACCATGGTGACTTGTCCGGGACAAGCTAATCCCTGTGAACTTACACGAAATTCTTCGAATCCTTATTTTCCAGCACCTCTTTATCTATTACTCCACTCTGTTACAACTTCCCAGGGGTAGGAGAGGCGGGTACAAGCCATAACTTAGAGGCATGGTATCCTAAGGGGTTGGAGGGTTGGAGGAAAGGGACTAACGGCTGGAAGGTTTATGCTAAAACTGTGGGCTGCTTCCCTGTAAAAACTTTTTACCAGCGTAGTAGAAAGACCCTAGGTAGTAGGCAAATAGGCAAGGCCACCAGTTGTAGGAGGTTGGTTTCTCCAAGTTAGGTATGGCATGTAGGTCGTTAGGGTCCTTTTATATAGGCGCCAGAGTTAGGGGAACCCCCTTTAGGTCGTATCAGGCGTTAGGGTCTTCCATGAAGTAGTATACTGGCAAGGTAAGGCTCTTTAGGTGTATGCAGGCAGTTAGGAGTTAGGGTCCTCTATTAGGTAGTATACAGGTAGTTAGGGCATCCTTTAGCTAGTGTGCAGGAAGTCATTGCCCCCACCCCCTCTGGCTATTGTGTAGGTAGTCAGGGTGGAGGGTGGAGGTTGCTTCCCTAGGAGAGCGGGTGGGGTTCTAAGCGACGGACTCGAACAGGTGTGGGAGTGTGCTGGAAAGGGGGTGCGGGCAGGAGGTGGAGTGGCAGGGGGTTACGCACGGACCATTTGGGGTCGGCCCGGAGGGGGGTGGCAGCAAGCCCAGCTGCAGGCTCGCATGTGGGCGCAGTGCAGCTGAGCTTGTTGAGGGCCACTGCCCCTGATTGACATTTTGGGTCGTCCTCGTCGGGACCACCCTAGGGATCACGCCTGATGTTATCGCCCTCCCTCGCACGGTGGTGACTCAATGGGGGAGTTCCTCTCCCAGTGATGTTCCTCAGGCCGGGCAAGCAAGCAAGCGACTGTCGGAAGGGCTTGGTTGCCGATGTTCTAAAAAAAAATAGAAAACAAAATTAGTGCTCTGTTTATAAAATATATGTCACATAGCACATAGCAATTTGCAAACATGTATGAGGAAGAAAAAAAAAAAACCTACGTCGGAGCTGTCGTTGGGCCTGGAGGAACATCAGCTCCTCAGCGGAACGGGGGATGTTTGCCTCCTTTGGGGGAGAGGATACGGCTGGCGCTTCTTCTCATCCAGTGAGTACGGTCCCTCAGTCTTCAACGGTTTCTCACGTCCTGTTCTGACAACAGAAATAAATATGTTAAAATTCGAAAATACTATGTTCTGTTTGAAGGTTTGTTTAATGGATGTTTTTGTTTAAAAAAAATTAATAATGGGGGGGGGGTTTTTTTTTCCCCCCCATGTGGACATACAGTTTAGCAGTGTTGTTAAGATCAATCAGAAGAATGTGACAACATAGAACATTTTACAAGGTGCCATTAAAAATTATGATTCTATGTGCACACGACAGAGCAGCAAATAAATGCTTACTTTGTGCTGACCACTGCAATTTTGGTTGTAGTCAAGAACAAATAGAAAGAACGTGTGCAACGTACTGTCGGGTTGTACAGCCATGCATGTATTACAAACATTAGTAAAAGTTCCAATGCATGTTGCATTTTCAAAGATGGTTGCAAACACACATTGCTGAAATGTATGTGCACACGGCACTACAAGTACATGTGACACATAACTCCAAAAGCCTCACTGTATAAATGTGGACACATAAATCTAGGGGGGTAGGGGCGAGCTGTGTCACAAAAATACAGTTGTGGAATAATGTGTGGAGATGGGAGTTTATTTTACTTACCGTTTTCATGCATGGAGGTCCTGCTGGAACTCGTCCATTCTGGAAACAGACCGCACACAGATATCCATTTTTCATCTCGGGCTGTGGGGGTGTATATCCGGTGGGTCTTCTTGTTTTTTTTTTTTTTCCCACAGAATGGGACGGGTTTGGACCTGAAAATATAAAATGAAAGTTTCATGAGATTTTTAAATTCCCACAACTACATTCTGATGCTGTAATTAAAACATTTAGCAAAAATATGCATTAACGGCAGCAAGTTGCAGAATATATGAAAAGTTTTGTGCTCGTTTATGCAATGTGTTTTGCCGCTGTAGCTAAAAATGGCAATCAATGATATTTTTCATTTTGTAATAAAAAATAAACCAAAAAAAAATTTGGACAAACATTACGCCTGTGCTTGTTTTTTTTACAAATTTTTTTTATTAAAAAAACACAAATGGCAGCATAAAAACATTTCAGAGAAAAAATATCTGATACTAATACAAAGGTTCATAAAAGTGTCAGTAAAAAAAAAAAAATAAAGAGTTTCATATACTACAAAAACAGATTATCCACCTGCGTATACAATACGATCTATTGTACACCCGGGGGAGATTTTTGGACACTTTTTGGAGCATTCAATACGTTACACAACAATGCATACAAATAGATGCCAGCCTGCTACCCACCACTCTCTCCCTCCTTTTAAGAAATATTCACAGAATATTAAAAAAGAGCAAACACATGGCATATTGCAATGCAGTGCATAGTAAAAGCATAACAATATCCATGCAAACAATCATTTTATTACATGTTATTTCTTCATGGCGCTTCAGTGCCATGAAGAATGCATGTCATTTGGTGCAGCAGGCTGCTGCCCCCCCCTTCAAGTTCCCATCCACACAGCCTAATTGCAGAGCACTTAATGCCCCACATTAGGCTGTGTGGACATACCCAAATTTAAAGGACTTACCTCCGATATCAGGACCCCTACGCCAACCTAAATGCGGGCATTTACACTGTGGGTCTCCGGACATTTTTTCTCTTGTCCCCCTCTCCTTTGGACATGCAAGTGGCTTTGTGAGAAATATTAGCTGCACAAATCATATTCTAGCTTTGTTCCCTCCCCAAAAAATTATACAAAACCAGACAGTTGTCAGGACTACAGACTGACCTATAATTGAACCCAGAACGGATTTTTGGGCCCGTTTCCGCGGCAAATCCCGCCCACCCAAGTGTGGCGCGTACTGGGGACTGTTTTGCGACGGAATTAAGTGACATGTGCATTGTTTTCCGTCCGATTGCCGTCGTCAATCCGCGCCGGCAATCCGGCACGGAAACTACGCGTCGTGTGAGCGACGAGCCGTATTTTCTATTGAAATCAATAGAAAATAGGCTGCCCAAATAAGCCGTGTGAACGAGGCCTAAGGGGTTAAACCGCCGGGAAAGGCACTGCACCTTGATGTCCAGGAACGTCATGGTGCCTTAAAGGGTTAAGCTGGTTTTACATGTATCTTTTTTTTTAAGATGCCACTGCAATCTTTTGAGCCAAAGCTAGGAGTGCTCCCAAAGGCAATGGAAAAAGGCAGGACTTCTACTTCTACTTGTGTCACAAAAAATTGTAGTGGCCGTTATCCTCCCAAAAAACTGTTTGCGAACCACCATAGCTGGCAACATGGAAGTTACAGGACGTTTTAAATATGGTGCCTCTGTTTATTACTGTTTAGGTGGTCATGCAAACAGTGTATTCTTATCCAGCATATCCAGTGTATGCTTATCCCTTGTTTTGTAAGATACAGTAGTCTCAGAGCATTAAATGCTCTAAAACAATCCTTCCATTTTTACCATAGGGTAAAAGGTGCAACTGCACCGGGTCCCCCTCTGGCAGGTCATATGAGCTACAGCTGCTGCTGAGAATTTAAACGCAAATGCTGTTCCCTGTTCCCGCTCCTTACACAGTGCAGGAGAGATGTGTCATGTCTGCTCCTTCTCCATTTTACACAATTCAGAGGAGATGATTAATGTCCTCTGCTGTTCCTCCTCCTTATACATTGCAGGAGAGATTTGCGATATCTCACGTACTTTCTGACCGAAAATCACAGGAAGGAAATTCGACTCAAAAAGTATTTCTCTCTTTTCTCTCATATCCTGTTTTATATCTTTCAGATTGCCTCATATCTCTCTCTCTCCTCTCATATTTCAACTCTAGTATTCCTAGCTGAGCCTGTTAGGGCATACCTGCCAACTTTTGAAAGGGGGCTTCAGAGAGATTCAGAGCCCCTACAACTTGCATAAACACTCCCTCTTTATACCAAGCCACATCCCCTTCACAAAAGTTCACGCCTACTACACTCAACTTTGTAACGACTCTGAAAGAAAGCTAATTGAGGGGTTTGGCATCATCCAGCTTTCCTGCACATTGGAAAGCCTATTCAGTATCCTGGAGAGCTGGTAGATGTCGCCAAATTGTGCCTGAACCTGGGGCCAGGACAGTAGGTAGGCAAAAGTAGGCAAATGCGTAGGGCACCACTTCATCCCCGAAAGAAAAGGAGGCGCAAGGATGTATGGAGTGGGCTGGATTTTCCATTGGTGCCTTTTTTGTCTAGGGCACCAGAATATCTTGTCCCAGTCCTACCTAAACTTACACCATTATGCTACAACCAATATTACCACCACACTGTGACCATATAGTGGTAGATAGCTGAGTACGCAGACTCTTCAGTCTGTATATTATCACTACACAGTGGCCATATAGTGGTAGATAACAGTGTACACAGGCTCTCCAGACTGTATATTACTGCCATACAGTAAGCATATAGTGGTAGATCTCAGTATACATAAGCTTTGCATACTGTATGTTACCACCATACAGTGACCATATAGTGGTAGATATCAGTATACACAAGCGCTGCAGACTGTATGTTACCACCATACAGTGACCATGTAGTGGTAGATATCAGTATACACAGGCTCTGCAAATATATGTGATTATAATGGATTCACAGAAGACGTCTTCTATGACTGAAATTGTTCTCTTTCTCTTTTCTTCTGCATCCTGACCTCCATGATGACTTCTCCCAGCCACAACTCATCCCTGCAGAATTTACCACACAAACATCTTACAATTCAAAATTTTCTAACACTTCCCTACCTGTGCTCTCCTCTGTACATACTCGACATGGAGTGATAGGTGGAGGTGAATAGGTTATGGGGTGACAGGTAGAGGTGGAGTGGAGTGATCGGTGATGGTGAAGGGGCTATCGGGTAATAGGTGAACAGGTTATGGGGTGAGGCGGCTATGGGGTGATAGGTGGTGGTAGTGGGGAGGTTATGGGGTGACAGGTGGAAGTGGGATGGTTATGGTGTTAGGTGGAGGTGGTTGGGGGTGATAGGTGGAGTTGAGGAGACTATGGGATGATAGGTGGAGGTGTTGGGAAGTTTATAGGGTGATAGGTGAGGTTGTATTTTTGTATTGGCACTGGGATGCATAACACAATAGTGTAAAAGGGCTACAGAGCACAGCTTACAGACATAATCTCCTTGGGGAGGCAGAGTAACATCCTCCTGAAGTCTTTTTTTATTTTCATTTAATTCCAGTATTAGTAAAGGAGGCATCTGACAGACGCTTCTCCATTGCTATCACTCAGGCTTGGTGTCAGCCAGCGGGAGTATTTGTCACCCCAAGGCTGACACTAACCCCGTGTCACTATTACTCCAGTACCAAATACTTTTGTAAAATCGGGGGGACCCCACGTCTTTTTTTTTTTTTTAAAAAATTATTTATTTATTGATAATCCAAAAATGGGCAAATACCATAATCATCACAGTGGATGCCTATGTTTAGATTATCAATAAATAAATAATTTTCTGGAAAAAAATGACGTGTGGTCACCACCATTTTTTATAACCAGCCAAGGTGCTGCCGACATCTGCAGCCTTATACTATCAGAATGGGAAGTCTTTGGATACTGGATACTTCCCACCCTAAAAATACCAGCCTGCAGTCAACCCAGAAGCAAATTGTTACATTAGAGGGTCCGCTTCTGATGGTAACCCAGTTTTTCCCAGTGCCCAGGCTATATTGGGTACTGGGGTAATAGTAACAGGTGTTAGTGACAGCCTTATGGTGACAAAAACCACCGCTGGCTGTCACCAAGCCCGAGCAATAGTAATAGAGAGGTGTCTGTTAAAAGCCTCCATTATTAACACTGGAATTAAATTTAAAAAAATACAGACCCTAAACACACACAAAAAAATTACCGGTATTTAAATACACACTTCCCAACAACAGCCCTACTTAGCCATTTTATTTAAAAAATAGATCTAAGGCTGATCCAACGTAGTCCACTGAATCCGAAGTAGTCCAAAAAACCTGTAAATAAACAGAAATATTACACACATACATATGCTGAAAAACCTATTCAGCATCCAGGAAAGCTGGGTGACACCTTTTATATATATACAAAAGACCATCGTGCTCTGTTCGCTGTATAAGATACAAACTTGATTCACCACAAGCAGTTCCCAAATCAAACTCCAAAGTATGCAACCCCCATGCAATTAGTCTAAAACAAACCTGTAATAGTGCAAACGTTTCCCCAGAGATTCTCACTTGATGCTCACATAAGCCAGGAACCTCGCACTAATCCAGGTTTCTTGTCCACTTCGATCTCCAGTTGGTGGAGCTAATGAAAAAGCCAAAGGCAGGGGCAAAAACAAAACCTACTAGCGTATATGAGGAAGTAAAAACGAAATCTTCATTATTCAGGGCCCACCTGAGCATCAACTGAGAATCTCTGGGGAAACGTTTGCACTGTTTCAGGTTTGCTTTACACTAATTGCATGGGGGGTTGCATATGTTGGAGTTGATTTGGGGACTGCTTGTGGTGAATCAAGTTAGTATCTTATACAGCGAACAGAGTGTGATCGTCTTTTATATACAGTACAGACCAAAAGTTTGGACACACCTCATTCCAAAAGTTTTCTGTTTTTTCAGGACTATAAAAATTGTAAATTCACACTGAAGGCATCAAAACTATGAATTAACACATGTGGAATTATATACTTAACAAAAAAGTGTGAAACAACTGAAAATATGTGTAACGGCTGGGTGGTGGACCCTCTGGACCACCGCAAGCGATGATAGCTAAGCCACGCCAGGGAACGGAATCTAAGTAGCCCCCGGTTTTCACCAGAGCCCGCCGCAAAGCGGGATGGACTTGCTGCGGCTGAGGCTACCAGTCGTCCCTCCTGACGTGACTTGCTTGCGGTGGCGGCCGAGTGCAGCGTGGTACAGAACGTAGCCCGAGAATCGTAGTCGTGGGCAGGCAGAAGGTCAGGGCAGGCGGCAAGGTTCGGGGTCGTGGACAGGCAAAAGGGGCGGGGAGCGGGGGCAGAGGTTCGGAGCCCGAGAAACGTAGCAAGGGTCTGGTAACGGTAAGGGAGATATCTTGGAACGTTTTCCCTCAGGGCACAGGGCAACATAGATCCAGCAAAGGAAGTCCTGCTGACGTCACCAATATATAGGGGCAGCACCTGGCAAGCAGCCAATTATTGGCGCGCTGGCCCTTTAAATGTACGAGGACGAGCACGCGCGCCGCTGCCGGCAGAGGACGCTGACAGAGCAGGAACGAGGCTAGGTGAGTGGCCGGAGCGAGCGCGCCCGCGGCCCATCCCCGGCCAGCAGCGCCACCGTCCCGGCAGGATCCCAGAGAGGGGGCATGGGTGCGCCTCCGGCCCGCAGGCCGGAGCGCGGCGTTGCCCGCTACAGTACCCCCCCCTTAGGTCTCCCCCTCTTTTTAGGCCGAAGGAACCTGCGAACAAGATCCTGTCCAAGATATTAGATTCTGGTTCCCAGGACCTCTCTTCGGACCGCAGCCCTTCCAGTCGACCACGAAGAACTTTTACCCCTGATGGTCTCATGGCCAAGATGTCCTTGACCTCAAATATATCGGAAGACTCAACCACCGGAGAGGAGACGCACTGTTCCGAGAAAACCCGGGTTCAAGACCGGGGGCTTTGGGAGGGAAAACGTGGAAGGCATTGGGAATCCGAAAGAAGGGGGTAGGCAGAGCTTGTAGCACACTGGATTAATTTGACGGAGCACCCTAAAAGGCCCCAGAAACCGCGGACGCCAACTATAGCTGGGACCTTGAGGCGTACCGTATCTGGCAGAGAGCCACACCTTATCTCCAGCTGGAATGTGGGAGGCGGCCTTTCCTCTTGTGGGCCCCTGGGTCTTCATGCGGGCAGAGGCCCGGATTAAGGCAAGTCGAGTCTCCCGCCAGATGGCCGAGATTTCTGCACTTGGTGTTCACAGCGGGAACCTCGAAGTCCGAAGCCAAGGGGAGGGGGCGGGTGTGGGTGGACGACCGTAGACTACCAGAAGGGAGAAACCCCGTAGAATCAGAGTCCCGATGGTTGTAGGAAAACTCATCCCACGGCAGCAGCTCGGCCCATTTTGTCCTGACGCCGGACGTGAAATGGCGCAAGGTATTCGCCCAATATCTGATTCACCCTCTCCACTGACCATTAGTCTGGGAGGTAGCAGAGGAAAAGTCCAAATTTAACTTGCAAGCGGAAACACAGGGCCCGCCAGAACTTGGAGACAAATTGGACGCCCCGATCAGACACGATATTGCAAGAGTAATCCATGCAGACAAAAAATATGCTGGAAGAAGTGTCCTGCCAGTTGTGGAGCCGAGGGAAAAACAGGGAGTGGCACAAAATTGGGACATTTTAGAGAATGGGTCCGTGACCACCCAGATGACAGAATTCCCCGAAGAGGGCGGAAGGTCCGTGATGAAGTCCATGTGTCCATGGAGACTCTGGGACGGGCAGAGGACTAAGAGCCCGAGGGCCCCTATGGCTTTGGAACCTTGTTCCGGCACACGTGACACAGGAGAGAACAAAGTCTTTGATGCCCCTGGGGCAGGGTTGGCCACCATAGGCCCGTGAGATGAGGGCGGGGGACTTTCGTACCCGGGGGTGCCCAAAGCCAAAACGAGAACTATGCCCCCACTCCAAATTCTCCGTCTGAGCGCCGGACGAACGAGGTCTTGCCCGGGTGGTACCCTCCGAAGATCCACAGGAGCCCGCGTGGACCAGCCGTTCGGGCGCCAATAACGTGCTGGACAATCGGTTCCTCTCCATTAACTCAGAGGCTCGGAGAGGGCATCAGCCTTGACGTTCTTCTCGGCCGGCCGGGAAAAATGTATCCTGAAGTCAAAGCGAGAGCAAAAGAGAGACCAACACGCCTGGCGGGGATTCAACCGCTGGGCAGTCTGGAGGTACTGAAGATTTGTGGTCCATGAAGACGTCAAAAGGATGAAGGGGCCCCCTCCAGCAAATGTCGCCACTCCTCCAGAGCCAATTTGATGGCCAGCAGTTCCCGATCTCCATGGAATTTTACGTTCCCCCGCGAGAGGTCCCGGGAGAAAAAGCCGCAAGAAAACCGTTTTTGCCTTTAGCCCCTTTCTGGGTCAGGACCGCCCCTGCTCCCACGGAAGAGGCATCCACCCCCAGGCCTGAGGGCTTATCCGGACCCGGGGCAAACCAGGATAGGTGCTGAAGAAAACGCTGACTTCAGTTGAGAGAATGTTCTTCACAGACGGGGGCCAACATCTCGGATTGGCATTCTTTCGGGTGAGGGCCACGATGGGAGCCACCAGCGAAGAAAAGTGGGGAATAAACTGCCGGAACAGGGCGGGGCCCCCAAAAACGGGGGGCTGGGATCGGGGAAAGTTTAGCTGGGTCCATCTGCAGACCACGATCGGAGACTATGTACCCAAGAAAGGGAAACTGTCCTGGGGGAAAACCGACATTTCTCCGGCTTAGCATACAGCCCATTGTTCCGCAGACGTCGCAGGCCCTTTGGGTTCTTGTACCCGATGAGTCTGTGTGTCAGGAGAAAAAATCAAAATTTATCGTCCAGAAAACACTATGACGCGAGGTGTACAGCAAGTCTCTGAATACGTCATTGACGAATTCCTGAAACACGGCTGGGGCGTTGCATAGCCCAAAAGCATCACGAGGTACTCGAAATGACCGCCCCGGGGTGTTGAAAGCCGTTTTCCACTCGTCTCCCTCACGAATTCTGACGAGGTTATAGCCCGCTGCAGGTCCAATTTAAATAAACACCTTGGCACCACGAAGCGATCAAAGAGCTCCCTATCAGGGGGAGAGGGTAACGATTCTTCACCGTGATCTTGTTCAGCCCCCCTTAATCGATACACGGCCGAAGAAACCCGTCCCTTTCCCTTTTGGACGAAAAAGAACCAGGGCCCGGCGGGCGGAGGACTTGCGTATGAATCCCTTTGCCAGATTCTCCTGTATATATGCCAACATGGGCCCGAGTCTCGGGCACGGACAGAGGGTAGACCCTACCCCGTGGAGGAACTGGTTCCGGGAAGGAGGTCTAGGGACAGTCAATATGGCGATGGGGTGGTAGCTTCTCACCCTTTCTCTGAGAACACATCACTTAAATCCTGGGACTCCGCTGGCAGACCCGTAGAGGGTTGACGGATGGGCTGGGACGGAGAGAGGACACCGGGGTGGTGCCACCAAACAGAGATCCTGGCACCTCCGATCCCCAGCGTAGAACTTCGCCTGTCTTCCAATCAAGCGTAGGGCGTGACGTTGCAGCCAGGCAGCCCCAACAGGATCGCCAAAAAGCGCGAGGCCAGGACATGAAAGGAGATCTTATCCATGTGTAGGACCCCTACCCGGAGGTAAAGGGCCGGGTGATGAACGGATGGAGTCGCTGAAAGCTACCCGCTGACTGAAAAATAGCAAAGCTTTTCCAAGCGGAATGACCGGCACGCGACAGCGAGACACCAAGGAGGGAAAGAATGAAGTTCCGACAAACCGGAGTCCAGAAGGCCGAGACACGAAGAGCTAGGCCAGCGTCCGTCGTTACCTTCCATGGCAAAAATCAGTCGTGGAGAGGAAGACTGAGCACCAGGGACGCCTCTCCTACGGGTCCTAGTGCGAGCGTTTCCCGACCGCTGAGGACGCTGCGGACAACTTCTACGAAAATGATCCACTGGCGCAGTAGAGACAAAGGGTTTTCCATCCGGCGGCGGGAACAGCCAACTCTGACAATGTGAGCCCGGTCCCCTGCTTGGGTTCTTCGGTGGAAACCTGAGAAGGAGGCAGTGTAGATCTCTGGAACACAGGAGGCAGTCGAGGTAGACGGGAGGGTTTTGCCGAATCACGCTCCTGGCGGAGCTCCTGCGTCTTTCTGCCAAAAAGCATGTCAATGCATGTGGCCAGGTTGGGTAGCTCGCTCAACGAAGATGGAAGATCCCCTTTCTGCCAGTGCGTCCTTTACTCTGCTTGATAGGCCCTTCTTGAAAGTGGCGCAGAGAGCGCTCATTCCATGCCAGCTCGGGGCTAGGGGGCGGAACTGGAAACCCCATAATCTCCTACGGAGGAGTCCCCATGACGAAGACGCTGCGGAATTCTGAGAGAAGGCCTGTAGGTCTGCGGTCACAGGGTCATTCCGGTCCCAAAAGGCGTCGCCCAGGCCAGGGCCTTCCCGGGAAAAAGCTCACCACGAACGCCACCTTTGACCTTTCGGTAGGAAAAATGGTCGGGCCCTCAGCTCCACGTGCATGGAACACTGCGTGATGAAACCTCTGAAAGCTTCATGTCCCCGTCAAACTTGGGGGTAGAGGAAGGCGAAGCTTCGGGCCCACGGTTGCCAGCGGACGGCAGGGGTTATTAGGAACCGCTGGCGAAGAGGCAGGTTGCGGCTGCTGAGACGCCAGCAATTGCGCATGATGGCGGACAGCTGACCCATTGCTGCGCTTGTTGCGCATCTGCTGTGACTGTTGGGCGACAATGTTCGTGAGATCCCAAGACTTGGCAAGGGCACCTTAGCGGGGTCCCCTGGGTGGATCTAACTGTAACGGCTTGGGTGGGGGGACCCCCTGGACCACCGCAAGCTATGATAGCTAAGCCACGCCAGGGAACAGAATCAAGTAGCCCCCGGTTTTTACCAGAGCCCGCCGCAAAGCGGGGTGGACCCTTTCTGCGGCGTGAGGCTACCAGGTCGTTTCCCCCCCGACGTGACTTGCTTGCGGTGGCGGGCCCAGGTGCAGCGTGGTACAGAATCGTAGTCCGAGAATCGTAGTCATGGCAGGGAGAAGGTTTAGGGCAGGGGCAATGGTTCTGGTCGTGGACAGGCAGAAGGGCAGGGCAGGCGGGAGAGGTTCGGAGTCGAGAAACGTAGCAAGGGTCTGGTATACGGTATAGGGGAGGGTATGCTTGGACGCTTTCTCTAGGGCAAAGGGCAACATAATCCAGCAAAGGAAGTCCCGCTGACGTCACCAATATATAGGGCAGCACCTGGCAAGCAGCCAATTATTGGCGCCCGGCCTTTAAATGGACGAGCGCGCCGCGCCTAGAGATGGGCACGCTCGCCGCGGCCGGCAGAGGACGCCGACAGAGCAGGAACGAGGTCAGGTGAGTGGCCCGGAGCAGCGCGCCGCGGGCCCGTCCCGCGGGCCCCAGCGCCACCCGTCCCGGGCAGGGATCCCAGAGAGGGGGCCCAGGAGCGTCTGCGGCCCGCGGGCCGGAGCGCGGCGTCGCCCGCTACAATATGTCTTATATTCTAGGTTCTTCAAAGTAGCCACCTTTTGCTTTGATTACTGCTTTGCACACCTCTTGGCATTCTCTTGATGAGCTTCAAGAGGTAGTCACTTGAAATGGTTTTCACTTCACAGGTGTGCCCTGTCAGGTTTAATAAGGGGGATTTCTTGCCTTATAAATGGAGTTGTAAACCATCAGTTGTGTTGTTCAGAAGTCAGATGGATATACAGCTGATAGTCCTACTCAATGGACTGTTAGAATTTCTATTATGGCAAGAAAAAAAAACAGCTAAGTAAAAAAATACGAGTGGCCATCAATTACTTTAAGAAATTAAGGTCAGTCCGTCAAAAATTGGGAAAACTTTGAAAGTGTCCCCAAGTGCAGTGGCAAAAATCATTAAGAGCTACAAAGAAACTAGCTCACATGAGGACTGCCCCAGGAAAGGAAGACCAAGAGTCACCTCTGCTGTGAAGTTCATTTTGAGTCACCAGCTCAGAAATCGCAGGTTAACAGCAGCTCAGATTAGAGACCAGGTCAATGCCAACACAGAGTTCTAGCAGCAGACACATCTCACAACAACTGTTAAGAGGAGGACGGGGCTCAGAGGCCTTCATGGTAAAATAGCTACTAGAAACCCCTGGCTAAGGACAGCAACAAGCAGAAGAACTTGTTTGGCTAAAGAACACAAGAATGGACATTAGACCAGTGGAAATCTATGCTTTGGTCTGATGAGTCCAAATTTGAGATCTTTGCTTCCAACCAACCACCGTGTCTTTGTGCAACGCAGAAAAGGGGAATGAATGGACTCTACATGCCTGGTTCCCACAGTTAAGAATGCATGAGGAGATGTGATGGTGTGGGGGTGCTTTGCTGGTGACACTGTTGGGGTTTTATTCAAAATTGAAGGAATACTGAACCAGCATGGTTACCACAGCATCTTGCAGCAGAATGCTATTCCATCCGGTTTGCATTTAGTTGGACCATCATTTATTTTTCAACAGGACAATGACCCCAAACACACCTCCAGACTGTGTAAGGGCTATTTGACCAAGAAGGAGAGTGATGGGGTGCTACGCCAGATGACCTGGCCTCCACAGTCACCAGACCTGAACCCAATCAAGATGGTTTGGGGTGAGCTGGACCGCAGAGTGAAGGCAAAAGGGCCAACAAGTGCTAAGCATCTCTGGGAACTCCTTCAAGACTGTTGGAAGACCATTTCAGGTGACTACCTCTTGAAGCTCATCAAGAGAATGCCAAGAGTGTGCAAAGCAGTAATCAAAGTAAAAGGTGGCTACTTTGAAGAACTTAGAATATAAGGGCATGTCCCCACGGCAAGAGTTTTCGGCCGGTTTTTCAGCCGGTTTGCGTTTTTTCAGACCGCCTGAAAAACTGGCCGAAAATGAGCACAATTGTGCTCTATGGAAAACCCGTGCAGCAGTCCCCACTGCACTAGTTTTCCGCCCGGCGGTTTTGCCACCCGCGGTCCGGAATATGAACACCTCAATGGGAGCGGGGAGGGCTCTTCTCCGCTCATCGCGGAGAAAAGCCGTCCCCCCCGCGGCCATGGGGACGGCCGCAAAACAGGACAAATACCAGCCGGCAAACCGGCTGGTATTTGTCCTGTGCCGTATGAACGCAGCCTAAGACATATTTTCAGTTGTTTCACACTTTTTTGTAAAGTATATAATTCCACATGTGTTAATTCATAGTTTTGATGCCTTCAGTGTGAATCTACAATTTTTATAGTCATGAAAATACAGAAAACTGTTGGAATGAGAAGGTGTGTCCAAACTTTTGGTCTGTACTGTATATATATTATCTTTATTAGAGGATTGTAGCAGATTTCCACTAATGATCTTTGTGCAGCTTTTTCCCTGAAACACCTGGCACTTGTATCTAAAGTTGGGGTGACACCCATTGCCCACAGGAAACACCAAGCTGTCCATGATAGGAAAACTGGGTGCCACTTTTTGGGGATGGAGTTTCACCCAGTTTTTCTGGATGCTGGATAGGCTATCCAGCATCCAGGAAAGCTGGGTGAGAGATAAGCAATAAGGCAGGGGAGAAGGAGGCAGGGGGAGGAGGACAGGGAGTCAGTGTCAACTGCTGTCCACTGCAACCTGTCTCCTGCCCCCTGAGACCACAGAAGACACACTTCAGGGGACAGAAAACATGCCACAGGGGACAACTATCCTCAGCGGACTGTCTCCTGCCCTGGCGTCTTTTCAGCCCCACATCTAGCGCAGCCCCATTTGCTATAGTTTTAAATCTCCCGCACGCCAATATCAGGCGCCTTACAGAGCGCCCACGCCACTTTGTAATGTGCCTGATGTTGGGGGGGGTGCAGGAGGCAGGGCGCACTAGAAATGTACAAAGCTATAGATTTATAGCCTCAGCACAGCAATTCTAGGCACGTTACTGCTGGAACAGGTAGACCACTTTCAAAGTGGTTTACCTGAACCAGAAGTGTTTCTGCTCTAGAATGTGCCTTATTTATGACCCGCAGAAGACCAGGTTCATACATCAGGCACATTCTATACTATTCTAACGCACATAAAAATATTCGTCTAAGCACCATAAATCATACATGTCGCCCATGCTGTCTACGTATTTTGTTTCCAGCCATTACTTAGTTAAAGAGAATACCCATTGAAGCATTTGTGTCTCAGTGAAATCAAGTTGAATTTTAAATTTGATGCTTGTAATTTAATTTATTTTTGCAGCAATGTAATCTAAATAGCGTAGTTTTATTTGTTTAAAATGTAAACACTTTGATTTCCAGTTTTTAAACCCTGGTGGAGTCGAGAAGGTAGAAAGCACCAAAAAGACATCCTGCATATGATGCCTTCTATACCTAAGGCCAGCCTTGCCTAAACCAATAGCGATTATTATTACTTATTACTCATGACATGAGCCATCAGTGAAAGAGGTATACTGAAGCCACTTGGAGGTTGGTGCCGTGTTGAAGTATTGATCCAGTATGGGCCTAGCTATTTGCCGGTGATTATGAGGTTAACCAGTTTCAAACATTTGACATAACTTTGTCATGATGCTAAAGGAAGTATAGAGCAAGCAAGATATGTCACTTAATGTGCACAGTAAGCTCCATTAAAAGTCTCCCAAATATGATGCAGTAGTTATTTTCCCATTTCACTCCACAAATAATTTTTCTTAGGTTTCCCAGAAAATTATATGGTACATAAAATGGTAACAAAAAATACAGCTCATCCCACAAAAAAAATCAAGCACTCATGTCAGCTAAAAAAGTTATAGTTCATCTAAGGCAGGATGGAGAAAACATGTTGTTGTTATAAATCACTGCGGCCGAGTACTAATTTTAATATTACTGTATACTGTATGAAAATGTTCAGGAAGGTGGTATTGAACCCAGTGCTGCAGTTGAAGTACCAAACGGAATCTCTGAAGCAGTGATTATTATATTGTACTGAAATATATGTGTAATCCAATATATTATTGTATCTGCATTTGAAGAACAGATGACAATATACTAGTAGACGAGGTCATATTTTAGCTATGCTTCAATTTAAGAGCACAGAACTAAACAAAAAAAGAAAATCAATACAAGAGAAAAACTGACCTGAAAAGTTAAAGAAAAATGAAAACTGTTCTTAGATTCACACGTTGAAATCATCAGTGCATGTACAAAGCCCTTAGAGTGACAAGAGAGCAGTGACACCTCTAGGTATGTATTAGTGGATTAGAGGTAAAACAGACCTTTCTATTCCATCTGTCCACTGTAAACATCTTTTATGTTGGCAGAAGTAGCACAGTGTGACATAATACTAACACCAGAAAAGAGGATGTACTGAAAGAAAAGGAAGATCTAACAGAGATAGTTTTAGGCAGCAATCTGCTCTAACAGATGTCAATTATTCTGCTACAGGATATGCCCATTTTGCCTCGTGTTTTGCTACCTAAAAGCTCTCTGTGCTCTGATCTATGAATTCACTGTTAACGAAATTACTGCATGTAATTTTGAGATCATTAACTACTATACATGAGTGGTACATAGTAAGGCATTAGTGTAATTGAAGTGATTACCTCAATAATCAAACTCCTTCAATAATCTGCTACATAATAAAGTAAAATGCCTTACATAACCTAGGTGAAAACACTACAAATATAAAACACAGAGGATTCCTTACCCACTAGTATTTAATAGGACACGTATGTCTCATACATACTATGTCTAGAGATGGGCGAAGTTCTCAAAAATTCGGTTCGGTCACTTCGTCGAATTACTTCGGCACGAATCGTGTTAAAAAACAGCTATTTCCAGGCTGCACAGAGCCTGCAGGGTGCTGTAGAACGTTGTGCCATGCTTAAATATGCAGAGGGAGCTTGGTTTGGTCTTCATACAATGTTGTGTTTTAGTATGACACGCACATGACTGCCGCCGCTCTTAGAATCACTTCACTATAAAATTCCCTGGGCACTTAAGAGGGCAAAACTGACCAAAAAACTGGAGTGGGAATGTAGCCTGATAAAGTCATGGCAGCGACAGCTGGAAAAAAAACAAGCTGAGGGCTCAGGTGGCAACATCAGTGACAGAGTGTGGAGGTGACGGCGGCAGCCACAGCAGCATGAGGTCAGAGAGTGGCACAATGACATTCTGGAGGTGGCAAAAACAGGAGTAGGCCAAACAGTGGCACAATGACACAGTGTGGAGTTGACGGCATCAACAGCAGCAGAAGCATGAGGTCAGACAGTGGCACAATGACATTCTAGAGGCGGCAAAAAAAGGAGTAGGCCACAAAGTGGCACAATGACACCGTGTGTAGGTCACGGCAGCAGCCGAAGCAGCAGCATGAGGTCAGACAGTGGCACAATGACAGAGTGTGTAGGTCACGGCAGCAGCCACAGCAGCAGCATGAGGTCAGACAGTGGCACAATGACACAGTGTGTAGGTCACGGCAGCAGCAGCATGAGGTCAGACAGTGGCACAATGACATTCTGGAGGTGGCAAAAACAGGAGTAGGCCACAGAGTGGCACAATGACAGAGAGTGGAGGTGACAGCGGCAGCAGCATGAGGTCAGACAGTGGCACAATGACATTCTGGAGGTGGCAAAAACTGGAGTAGGCCACAGAGTGGCACAATGACACAGTGTGGAGGTCACGGCAGCAGCCACAGCAGCAGCATGTGGTCAGACAGTGGCACAATGACATTCTGGAGGTGGCAAAAACAGGAGTAGGCCACAGAGTGGCACAATGACAGAGAGTGGAGGTGACGGCGGCAGCAGCATGAGGTCAGACAGTGGCACAATGACATTCTGGAGGTGACAAAAACTGGAGTAGGCCACAGAGTGGCACAATGACACAGTGTGGAGGTCACGGCAGCAGCCACAGCAGCAGCATGAGGTCAGACAGTGGCACAATGACATTCTGGAGGTGGCAAAACTGGAGTAGGCCACAGAGAGCCACAATGACAGAGAGTGGAGGTCATGGCAGCAGCAGCATGAGGTCAGAGAGTGGCACAATGACATTCTGGAGGTGGCAAAAACAGTAGTAGGCCACAGAGTGGCACAATGACAGAGAGTGTAGGTGACGGCGGCAGCAGCATGAGGTCAGACAGTGGCACAATGACATTCTGGAGGTGGCAAAACAGTAGTAGGCCACAGAGTGGCACAATGACTGAGAGTGGAGGTCACGGCGGGAGCAGCATGTGGTCAGGCAGTGGCACAAGGACATTCTGGAGGTGGAAAAAACCGGAGTAGGTCACAGAGGGGCACAATGACACAGTGTGGAGGTCACGACAGCAGCAGCATGAGGTCAGACAGTGGCACAATGACATTCTGGAGGTGGCAAAACAGTAGTAGGCCACAGAGTGGCACAATGACAGAGAGTGGAGGTGACGGTGGCAGCAGCATGAGGTCAGACAGTGGCACAATGACATTCTGTTGGTGGCAAAACAGTAGTAGGCCACAGAGTGGCACAATGACAGAGAGTGGAGGTGACGGTGGCAGCAGCATGAGGTCAGACAGTGGCACAATGACATTCTGGAGGTGGCAAAAACTGGAGTAGGCCACAGAGTGGCACAATGACAGAGAGTGGAGGTGACGGCGGCAGCAGCATGAGGTCAGACAGTGGCACAATGACAGTCTGGAGGTGGCAAAAACTGGAGTAGGCCACAGAGTGGCACAATGACAGAGAGTGGAGGTGACGGCGGCAGGAGCAACAGCATGAGGTCAGAGAGTGGCACAATGACACAGTGTGGATGTCACGGCACCAGCAACAGCAGCAGCAGTATGAGGTCAGAGAGTGGCACAATGACAGAGTGTGGAGGTGGGTGGCAATACCAGTCCCTGGTAAAGATGGTTGGTGGCAGATGGAGAAACTGTCAGCAGATGTGTGGCATCAGGCGGGTGGCGGCATCAGAATAGTGGCTGAGGCAGATAGTTTGAACCAGATCATTTCTCACAGTTTGGGTAAGGCGTCATGGCTGATCTAGTCTGACGCCTAAGACATTGGTGTGTGGAAATCCTGGCCGATCCACGCCTGATTCATCTTGACACAGGTCAGTCATTCCACATTTCCCATGGACAAGCGGGTTCTCCTTGGGGTAACGATGGCCCCCACCGCACTGAACACCCGCTCTGATGCCACACTATTGTCGGGCAGGACAGCTTCTCCACTGCAAACTCGGCAAGTTGTGGCCACACATCCAGTTTGGCTGCCCAGTAGTCCAGCGGATCTTCTAATTTGGGTGGCAGAGTGCTGTCCAAGTAGGCCACCCCTTGTTGGTTCAGGGTCTGCTCCAGGTCCTGCTGCTGCTGCTGGCGACTGCCCTCCTCACTAGGCGGGTGAAGGAAGCTGCTCATCAGTGACTCCCATACTTAGGTTGCTGCTGATGGAGCTGTACTGCTCCTACCCCCCCACCTTCTCCCAGCAGCCGCGGCAGTAGTAGTGAGCGCTGCAGAACTCCCCGGACAGACCACTCAGAGGAGCGACGATTGCCTCACAAAGGCAGCGGCCAACTGACTACGGAGGATTTCTCTATAGTATTTGAGTTTGTCCTCCCTCTCAATAGCTGGGAAAAAAGGCTCCCATTTTGGACCGGTAGCGAGGGTCCAATAGGGTGGAAAACCAGAATTCATCCCTCTGCCGGATGCTGACTATTCGGCTGTCACTAGCCAGGCAAATCAGCATGCTGCGGGCCATCTGCACAAGTGACTCCGAGGGGCTCCCTGCCTCCATCTCCACTGTATACTGCCACGGTGCTTTGCGGGTCATCTGCCTCGTCTTCCTCATCTCCATCTACCTCCTCCAGCTGCTCCTGCTCCTCCTCTCTTGTCACCTGGGTAGAAAATCCACTCATTTCACCAGACAATGCTTCTGCTCCAATGTCCTCCTCCTCCTCCATTTCAGTCCCCACCGGACTCATGTGGCCGCGAGATGTAGTCGCCACGTCTCCAGTCCCCTGCCCAGATTTTTCAGCATCTGTTCCAGGACATGAAGCAGTGGAATGACGTTATTCATCCCGTAGTCCTGGCAACTGACAAATAACGTGGGCTCCTCGAATGGCCTCAACAAACGGTAGGTGTAACGCATGAGCTGCCACTGGCTGACATCAAAGTTACACAGGGGAGTACTCCTGTCCGCCTGGATCATCAAAAAATCGTTAATGGCCTTTCTCTGTTCATACAGTCGGTCCAACATGTGCAGGCTGGAATTCCAACGGGTGGAAACATCGCATATCAGAGTGTGTTGGGGGAGACCGTTCTGCCGCTGCAACTCGAGGAGGGTGTTCCTGGCTTTGTAGGAATGGATGAAGTGCATGCACAGTTTCCTGGCCATTTTCAGAATCTTCTGAAGATCGGTGGAAGACTTCAGGAACCTTTTCAAAAACCAGATTGAACACGTGCGCCATGCAGGGAGCATGGACCATCCCTCCTCGGTCATGGCGGGACACCATGTTCCTCCCATTGTCCGTACCATGGTTCGATTTGCAGTTGGCGCGGAGAAAAAGCCACACATCGATTTCAGAAATTCTAATGAATTCCACTTCGTTAGAATCAATTTGCCCATCTCTAACTATGTCCATAAATGTGGGGGAAGTAACTGGTAAAAGTGATCCAAAGTGCAGTTGCAGAAAATTCCTTCAGTGCCTATGAAATTCTGTTGGAGCAAAATAGTATAAGCAGGATTAGCACCTTAAAAGGGTGGTCCCGTCTTAGACGTTTATGGTAGCCTGCACTCATGAGATATTTATGCCACATCCTATCGATATGCCATAAATGTCTGTAATGGAAACATCTATTTAAGCAGGGACATTGCTAGGGTCCTACAACATCCGGAGGCTGGGATCACACAGCATTTTTCACAGCACATGAACTGCAGCATGTATTTTTATGGATTAAAAAGTATGATCCTGTCACTAATTCTCCATGTATTCCACATAGATACTATCCATCACCTCAGCAATACATTGTGTAATGAAAATCAGCACTGACAATTTTGCTTCTTTATCAGGTGGTGGGGCCGGGAGCCAATTACTCCCTGCTCCGCTGTAATTTTTTAACTATATGTGTATCCCAAGGATGGACATACACTTTAGAAAACTCACCTGTTTGCAGGGTCCAATGGGAATCTCCTTGAAAGGGCAGATTGCCAGTCCCAGCCTGGTTCTGGGCTATACCTGGATAAAATGGCCTAGCAATGCCTCTGCCATTAAACCTTGTGCCCATGGTAGAGATGGGCACTAAGATCTTTACAGCAGCATATGGGGTCCTGAGAGTTCTTTTCCATGGAGCTTTAGGCACTCCATATGCTGACATTTGTTGCCTCTGAATGTAAATGCTTTTTTAAATGGGATATTCCAGGAGATTAAAATAAACTTTTTATGGCTATGAAAAAAAGTGAAATATTTAGCTGTTTAATATACCTAGCTTACCAATTCTTGCTATGTCCCATTGTTCCCTCTTGGCAATCATAAGTGATGGCAATACGTCACATGATTTCAGTGATGTCAGTATGCACAAAATAGCGGTTTTCTAGCTAGACAGCATGTCTTCATCATTGTTACTTTCAAGCTGCATAGCAGCACAACTTGAATTCTCCTTCCACCACAAGAGAAGTTACGGCCTGCCACACAGAGTTCCTCAGCTTTTCTGTTTGTCTCATTATGTACTTTTAGAATAAAAATGAGATGTTATACACTAAAAAAAAATGTAAATACTGCTGCCACGTCATAGTCATTGTACATGCATGCCTGTATTTTGTCAAAAAATGGTGCAAGCAAATTACACTTTTGGAGCAATCATTAGAGGGCATCTCTCTCTGAGAGCCCTGGGGTACAAGATATATGAAAATAGGTGTTCAAAACTGGTGAACCCATTTGAATAGAAATTCCCATAAAAATACTGTTTCTTAGACAATTTAATGTCTGAAACACCTATTATCATATAACCTATACACCCTGGAGTTATTACAGGGGATCCACTATTTAGAATTTTCATTTTTCTCTGTGTAGAGAGTGGCTACATATAGCATCTCTATTAGATGGCCTTGTTCTGTGCCACATTGCACAGTCAACCCTTTCATTTTAATGTACACTGTGTGATGTTTAATTTCCCTTGTGAATGAACACTTAGGCCATGTCCCCACTGCACGGGTTTTCGGCCGGTTTTTCAGCCGGTTTGCGGTTTTTCAGACCGCCTGAAAAACCGGCCGAAAATGTGCACAATTATGCTCTATGGAAAACCCGTGCAGCAGTCCCTCTATGGAAAACCCGTGCAGTTTCCGCCCGACTGTTTTGTCGCCGGCGGTCCGGCGGCAAAACATAGAACATGCACCATCTTCCGGCCGGTTTCCTGACGGAATATGTGCATGTCTATGGGAGGGGGAGGGCTATTCTCCGCTCATCGCGGAGAAAAGCCGTCCCCCCCGCGGCCGTGGGGACGGCCGCAAAACAGGACAAATACCGGCTGGCAAACCGGCCGGTATTTGTCCTGTGCCATGTAAACGGCCCCTTACTGTCAGGTTTACTCACAGTTTTTTTTCTTGCAAGGGAACACATTGTGACCAGATTACTATAAAGGTATTCTTTGAACAAATAGGGATAGCCCAAAGCAAACAAACCACTTTAATCATGGGCAAGAAAGCACCAACATACTTAACCAAGATTGTCATTACTCACTGCCCCCATTGGGGCTTACAATCTAATTTCCAATTTAGTTAGTCTGTATGTTCTAGGCTATGGTTTACACACAAAAAAAACAGTATCCAGCAGTCCTATAAAGCAATAACATTTCTAATTTATTATGAAAATGCAGAAAAAAATAATATAAAACATCACATAGTGGGACAAGCACAAAAAATGCAAGCACCTTACATGTTCATAGCGTTAAATGACCCTTACAACATGCAGAATTTATACAAGTAGATTCAATGTAACCAGATGAAACAACATATTTTGATTGCCCAAGTGCTAAGTATTCAATTGAAGTGTAAGGAAAAAGCACCTCCAGGCAGGGCTACTCCCTTAGAAATGATGCCACCGAAAGACATCATCCACGAGCTTACAAGGGGCAGTGTTAACAGATGTCTATAGATAAAGTATATGAATTAAATTATAGACAAAGCGTTACTAGAGGGAAACTATCAGATACTAAAGTGCCCACTGCATTGAACAATGCGATGCAGATCTAAAATACATCTTTAATAAATAATAAATGACGATAAATGCATCATATTGATTAAGTAATGCTTGAATTTGATTGAATATTTAGCAGGTGAGCAATGAAAATACATTGTTTAGTTTGGTTATATTGAAGCTTTGATCTACTTGTATAACTTCTGCATGTTGGATGCATCATTTAACACAATACTATGAACATGTGAGGTGTTCGAAACACATATGGAGTTTTTTTGCTTGTTAGGCTATGTGATGTTTGACCTTATGATTACAGTACCTTGCAAGCTTGATTGCTTTGTTGGATTGATTTTTCTTTGCTATTATCACACTAATCTGTGAGCGGATTCTGTGCAGTCATGGAGTCACTGTTGAGTTTGGTTGATGAGCTGCCTGTTTCTCTTTTACATGTGGTTTGCAAATACATGGTTTGCTATTGGTTGAATTCGAACCCAGGACTTCAACCTGGAAGGTGCCACTGCAAAACATCAGGGTGGCTCTTTTAAAGCACAGCGCTGGACTTTCAATTGCCTTTGGAATTTAAATTATTAATTAATATAACCTTCTCCAAGAAGAGAGGAATCTGTCACCAGCCAGGGAAAGACAGAAGACGCAGGCTGAATCTACAATGGGTTTTGCAGGACATCACCCATGAAATCGCCTTTTTATTGGCAAAAAAAACCCAAAAACTTGGAGTACATCTGGGGAAACAAAACCAATGAAAAATTAAAAGGGTTATGAATCTAATTTTAAGTAAATCATAAGAAAAAAATGTTAAAAGCCCCCCATAAAATTCAAAGGACACATTTATGTCCGGGCACGTTTTTTGCGTGGGGAGCAAGTTGCTACGGGGGGTTAACCCCCCTTAGCGGGGGCCCCACCCAGGAGAAGCCTGGTAAAAGCATAAGTTGACACCCGGCTTCGAGTAGCTCAGGAGTGGTGAAAGGGGAAAAAGAGGTCCCGGAGGGCACCAACAGCTGCTGGTCCCCTTCTTTAAACCCTGTCAATGTTTTTTCCCTTTCCTGTAAAGGTTTCCCTAGATTTTTCCCCTTTTTCCCTTTTTTGTTGTTACCCTGTTTTCCCTGACCCCGGCTTGCTCAGACTTTGTTTCTGTCCTGCGTTTTTTTTTCCGCGTTCTCAGGTTTTTGCCCCGGGGCTTGGTTTCCGTTATTTCTTGGTTTTTGATTTGTGGCTTTGGTGTACCCGTACCGTTATCGACCGGACTGTTGCTTCGCGTTCCCCTGCGGCCCTGCACTTGTAGCGTAGGGCTTGTGCCCCTTGGGGTCTTAATTTAGGGCAGCATCCCAATAGCAGGGACAGTGGGTGGGGGGGCAGTTGGGGCCCCCACGATTCCTCTGACGTGACAATTTACTTATTTGGCAAAAAGTTTTTTCAATACATCTGATATAAAATAACTCAACTTGCCCATCTACCTGTGGTTGAATGTCATAAGCATTAAATCACAAACTTAAACTTGTAAAAATATATGTTAACAATATACTTAGGAAACTGGTTAGCATTTATGATTCATTCAACACCCCCAGCACGATTTATTTTCTTTATATGAAAAAAACTTTCTAACAAAAAATACAGGATGGGTTAATATTACGCAAGACCTATATGCAATTTGTGTACACATTAGTTCATTTCTATCACACAGGCAACAATGCTAACATTTTCCACATAAATTAAGATAGATTAATTTAGTAAAGTTATTTGATCCATGTTGCGCTTATTTTTAATTTTACAGAAATCCAAAGGGTTGATGTATTTCAAATTATAATCCTTCGGTAATGGCCAGATGGAGATCTGGTGAGTACAATCTTTTTTTAGTAAAACTCTTTTTTTAATTGCGTTTACAATTTTGAGCAACCCAATTGTCAATTCATTTTCCATTTAACACAATCCTTAGATAGCTTTGTGAGTGTGTGGATCCCTAAAATTAAAATGTTTTAACACTTGCAGATGAAAAAGCTACTTCTGCTCAGATAACAAAATATATCACAAGGGGGAGCACTGATCTCACTGAAGGTCGAATGAAATGAAGACAGATGACTTTTGTGGGATGTTTCGGCAAGCCAATATGTTAGAGAGACTCCAGCCAGTTTATAATAAGAATACCCTTTATTTATATATTTTCTACCTTCTTATTTGCATCTTCTTCCAGGGGGGTTATCCTAAGGGTATTCCACATAAATCAGAAATGCTCCAGCTCATCTGTTTGTTTAAAGTATTGCGGATTTGCTTCTGCAGGTGTTCCTGCAAATTTTAAAAAGAAAAAAATCAAACGGGTTAAAAATCTGCAAATGCACATTTTGCAGCAGATTACTTATAAATCGTCAGCCAAAACCCCAACTTTTATTTCATTGAATTTTAATTACTAAAGGGAGAAATCTATAACAACTCTGCAACATGTCCACAACAAAGAAATGCTACAGATTTAATATTTTCACTGTAGGTTATTTCCGCACTGATTTTTTTATGTTGCCTTTTGAATGTTACATAGTTAGCACAGGTGAAAAAGATAAGTTCAACAAAGGTTGGGGAAAGATATAGATGAAGGGAGGGGTACAGGGAATTTTTAAACTTTGTTCCCCGTTACTGATGAAGACTTTGGAAACCATAAGGCAACAACCAATCTGCTATAAAGGAATATTTCATTCTGAATCCAAAAATTTCCATTAGACTGGATCCAGTTGTTTTATACGGCTACATGAGTGTTAATATCATTTAGTTGTAAGTAGTTATCTAAGCCTTTCTTGGAGCCCTCACCTGTTCTTGCTGTGACAGCTCCTGGGGTGGCTATTCCATAGAGTCACAGTTATGGTAAAAAAAGGTTTTTCTCCCCTTTGGTTTTAGCCTCTTTTTTCCCGATGAAAGGGGGTGTTCCCTTTTCTTTGAGGGGATTTTACAAGAAATAGTGTTTTACTATACTTCTTGTAGGGGCCATTTATATACTTATATTAATAAGACATGTTTAAAAAAATGTACACCCTTTGGGACTTTGCAAAAAATAGATGAAGAGTCCGAATATCTGTCTGTCAAACAAACCTCATGGTTTTTTGCTGTTGATTGGCTACAGCGATCACATGTCATTAGCTAAAATAACCGTTCAGAAATAAGCACTCCGAACGCAGTCCGTGCATCTGTTTGGAAAAATAGGTCAGTTGTAGCATATTGGTTATACTTTTTGATAGTAAATTACCCTGTAGTCGTGGTGCGAAGGGCCCCCTTAAATCATTTAAAAAAAATTAAATACTTTATTGCAGTCCCTGCGTTTTGTTTGCCAGGGCTAAATTCTCGCAATTGTTTTTACATTTTTGTAGTAAATTTCCTTGTTGTCAGGGGGAAAGGCCCCCATTTAAACCATAAACTTTTATATTCTATTTACTCAGGTGTCTTGGTTGGGCAACATGATTTTTACGATAGTTTGTTGGGAAAATTAACTCTTGTCCTACTGGGCAGTTGTAAACTCAGGGATGAAGGAAGAAAAACCCGTTTATTTTGTGGTACAGTTCTTCCCCCAGACCCATTTTACAGATATTTGATAGAAACAATTCTGTTTCTAATCCTAGTTGGCTGTTGGAAATTAGTGGGATTTAAGAATAGCTGTGATTTGCTGTCTTTCAATAAGAGACTGTCAAAAACTCTTCCATACCCTTTATATTTCTGAACATGGAGCGAACTGTAGGTGGTAAGCTAGCAAAGAGGGGTGTAGGACATGTAGGTAGAGGTACGAGAGAAGGTGCTCCTTCTTTTAATCTGTGGGTCATGCAGATTTAAGGGTCATGCTGCGGTCCAGGACAGGGATGGTCAATGTCCTGTTCAACTAAAATGGTGGTTCAAAGACTCCTTTTTCCAGCACTTTTTAATCTGTGGGTCAGACAGGTTTAAGGGTCATGCTGCGTTCCAGGACAGGGATAGTCAATGTCCAGTTCAACTAAAATGATGGTTCAAATAATACTGCCTTCTGGCACTTTTTAATTTATGGGTCATGCAGGTGTAAGAGTCATGCTGTGGTACAGGACAGGGATAGTGAATAGGCTGACTTTTTTTCTGTGACTCTTGTTGCCTAATTGTCTTGCCTAAGATGTAGCACGTATCCAGTTTACTGTTTGTGAATGTTAATTTCAGCTTCTCCAGCCCTGCTTGGGTGTAAGAATGAAGCTGTTGTTCCTCTCCCATAAACTTTAATGGTCATCGGCGATAATCTATTATAGACTATCGGCATGATAATTGCCGATATCAACTATCGACTCGATAACGATAGTTGACACAATAACACATCACTACTCCTGAGCTTAAAGCAAGCAAATCTATTTGGGCACCACAACCTTAAAATATACTGACCTCATTCCTCAAACAACATCCTGACACTAGGACCTACTTCAGGATATTGTCCACAGCCATGTCCATGAATAAAGATGCCTGTAGGTTGAAAAAAGTTTATTTTCTACAGGTGGAATTAGTATTTAGGCGGAATTAGGGGTATATTTTAAATGTAGACTGAACAGTCTGTATTTAGGGGGTCTGTAGTTTAGGGAGTTTTTCTAGGGTCTGTGTTAATTTAGGAGAATGGGTGTGAGGTCTGTATGTATTTAGGTGGTATTTATTTACTGTGTCTGGTATGGGTCTCTGTTGCTCTAGGGGTTAGTCTTTTTTATTTATAGAGCATGGTCTGGGGGGAGTTATAGTTTGGGCATCTCATATCAAGTTTGTATTTGTTTAAGGGGTGTAAGGTCTGTACAAGTTAAGACAGCTGGACTGGGGTTTGTATTCATTTTGGTATTTTAGGTAGGGGTCATATAACTATTTTTAATTTTTAGGTCAAATAGTGGGTTGCAAAAGTATTCATACTCCTTGAAACTTTCCTTATTTTTAAATGTTACGACGACAAACCTAAATATTTTTTATGTGATAGAGCAACACAAAGTAGCAAGAATAAAGAAAATAAGACCTGCTTTTTAAAATTTCTGAAAATTAAACAGAAAAGTGTGGCATGTATATGTATTCAGTCCCCTGTATTCTGATTCTGCGATCAAGAAAGATTTCTTTAAATGTCCTACGGTATCTAGACACTTTCAAGAAGTGCATTTGGTGGCTGTTAGTTCCTTTAGGATTTGTGGCATTGAGAAAGTAATACATTCAGTGAGAGGAGTCGACCTATATTATAAGCTTCTTAGTTGGGAATCCAGATGGATTTTTTATATAGCTACTAGGGCTCATGGAGGTCTTAACATAAAACAAGATGTTTCTTATCATTGTTAAGTATTCATCGAGACTCTATTTTGTATAGTGTTGGTTAGTTTTTATTGTCTCTATTCTGTCTCCGTTCTTGGGGAAGTGTGATTGACAGCTTCAATTAGAAGGGGGCGTTTTCGTTCATGTCATGTGACCATAGCGGTCTTTTTAAATAGGAAGGTGTAGAGGCATCATGTAGACTACAATTAAGGATATCTTTCATCCGAAATGTGTCTGTTTCTTTTTTCTATACCATGCATTACTGATTCCCTCGGTGCTGTCTATGTGAGCCATTAAGGCTGTGTTCATTGGAATGGTTCTTATGAAGATTTCAAAAAATTTTGGTTATGTTTTAACCTGATTTGGTTCTTCAGAAGGAGCTGGCATTGCATTTTTCTGTCCCTGTATTCTTATACTCCTAAATTGTGTGATTAATTTCATTTATATGTTATCTAATTAGTAAATAGAGTACATCTGAATGTAATTTATTCTCAGTATAACTACAGCTATTTTGTAAAGGCCTTAAAAGGTTTGTTAGAAAACGTTAGTTAACAAACAGCATCATGAAAACCAAGGAACACACCAGACAGTTAAGGAAAAAAGTTGTGACAAAGTGTGTTGCAGTGTTAGGTTTTAAAAAATAGCCAAAGCTCTAACCATCTCATGGAGCACTGTTCAATCCTTCATCTGTAAAAGGAAGGAGTATGGCACAACTGCTAACCTATCAAAACATGGCTGTCCACCTAAACTGACAGCCCAGATAAGGAGAGCACTTGTTAGAGAAAAAGCCAAGATGTCTAGGCTCACTCCAGAGGAACTGCAGAGATCCACAGTTCAGGTGGAAGAATCTGTCCACAACTATTAGTTGTGAACTCCAGAAATCCAGCCGTTATGGAAGAGTTGCAAGAAGAAAGCTTTTTTTGAAAGCAAGCCGTAAGATGATCCATTTGCAGCTTGTAAAAAGCTATGTAGGGGACACAACAAGCATGTGGGAGAAGGTGCTTTGGTCAGATGAGACCAAAATCAAACTCTCTGCACTAAATGCCAAATAATATGTGTGGAGGAAAGCCAACACTGCACATCACCCTGAACACATCATCCTCTCTGTGAAGCATGGTGGTGGCAGCATGCTTAACATGGATTGGGAGGCTGGTCAGAGTTGATGGGAAGATGGATTGAACTAAATACATGGCAAAGGGATGGTGTAAGACAAATAATATTCAAGTGACCTAAATCCCATTAAAAATCTGTGGTATCAGTTGAAAATTGCTGTTCACATACCTTCGCCAAACAATCTGACTGAGCTACAACTATTTAGTAAAGAAGAATGGGCAAAAATTCCAGCCTCTAGATACAAAGCTGGTGGAGACATCTCTTAACAGACCTGCAGCTGTCATTGGAGCGAAAGGTGGTCCTACCTACCTATTGACTCAGGGGAGCAAAATACATATACCCGCCACACATTTCAGTTTTTTTATTTACAAAAAGTACACTTCCCAAATACTTGCTACTTTGTGCTGCTCTATGACATAAAATATTAATAAAATACATTTCAGTTTGTGGCTGTAACATTTAAAAATGAGGAACAGTTCAAGGGATATGAATACTTTTGCAATCCACTGTAAATAAAAAAAAGTTGTACTGTGTCTACCAGTTTATATCCTCTTCTCAGAATCTCCCCGAAGTTTATTCTCAAAAGATGGTAAGTATGCTTACAACATCTCAGTACAAAGCTAAGTAGTTTACATGTACTCTCATAGGTGGTCAGTGCACACTTTCCTGCTATGCAACACTTAAAAATTATTTTTATATAATGGCCATTGTGTAGTGGTTTCTTGTTTTTGTATAGTGCTGTATGTCTCCATTTAGTTTTGAATTCGCACAAGTAAGTGAATAAAATATACTTTATACATTTGTGTACAGAGTCACACAATATTCTGTGCATACATTAATGTTACAGGATATTGACAGTAAACAGGATACCTCCATTCACTAAGAAATGTGAGAAAGAACACAGTTGTTACATGGTATTGTTACACTGGTATTTGAATATCAATAGTTAATTACCGCTTGCCTAGAGTGTTACATTTCTTTTTAATTACACTTCTTAGAATTTTATCTCAAAATGATCTCAATATCTAGTTTCATTGCTGTTTCCTGAATAACCTTTGATTAGGAGAGTAATTGATGTGGTGACTCTTGTTTGGTGTCACAAATTTTTCCATAATTACAAGTTACCCCCACATGTTGAATAGAGAAGACAGAAGTTAATGTGGGTGGAATAGGCAGCACTGCACTTCCATCATAGTGGCTCTGATACTGTTAAACATAAAATTAGTTGGGTAAAATAAGGACAGCATTTGTATTACTTTTGCATATTCCTTTAAATTATAACGTTGGCCATAAACACAGGATAAGTGCTGGTAACAAGTTATATTAGTGTGAAAAAAATTAAATAAGATTTTGATTAAATGGGTATTCCGACAGTATAAAATGCTTGTTAGTCTGTCAGGGCATGATAGAAAATGGAAGAAAAGATTCATACTTACCTCCTGGACGCTAGACTATTTGGATTCAGTTCCATAAAAAACACTGGTCAACAAATTTTTTTTTTTTGGGTGCTAAGGTTTTCTGAATGTATTTGGGGTATTTTGAGGGTGCTGAATTCATAAATCCAATTACTTTTGCTGAATTGGTTCTAGTTTTTGAGATAATCGATATCCATGAAAATAATGCCTTCCCCCAATGTGACTTGTGTGTGCTAACAAATGTAATAGCTTTTAGTCTGTCTTTTGACTCTAACAGAGTCTTAGATAATTAAATATCCCATATTTTGTATTGCTATAAAAGCGACTTTATGAAGCCAGAATTCAAGTGCAGAGGAAAGAAGTCAACTACAGTAAAAGTTTTTCAACCCAGTCCTGGTTTACACCCAAAAAGTTCTGTCTTATTAAATATATAAATACATGTAAAAATTACGACTCCATCAAGAAGAGCCTGTACCAACAATCCTGATGCATTCTGCTACATCTATGGACAGAATATGTTTGGAAAAATCCCAGAAATATCCCAGACTTTGTGCAACAAGTATACCAGGCTTATTTTGGATTACAGCTTGGAGACCAGGATAAGTCTTGTGCTTCAAATATGGTTTGCAAAACATATGTGGAGCACTTACACCAGTTGACAATTGGTGAAAGAAAAAGTTTAAACTTTAGTGTGCAACTGGTATGGAGAGAACCAAAAAATCACGATGATGATTGTAATTTTTTTTGTTGTAAAGATTAAATGCTTTAATCGGTACAAGTAAGCTTGGTGGGATTATCCTGATTTAGAAGCAGCAAGATGACCTCTTCCACATAGCAATGACGCTCCCATACGTGTTTACCAGACTACCAAAACCAGCACTGTCAGATGAGAGAGGAGGAATGAAGTGTATGGCTGGTAGTAGCAAGTGAATTTGAGGCAAGCTCTTCAACGCCTCAACCATTTAGCCAAAAAGAACTCAATGACCTGATTCAAGACTTTAATCCGTCCAAGCAAGCGTCTGAACTCTTAGGGGGTACATGTATGAACAGGACTGCGGCAGATATCTGACGTCTTTTCAGCCTGATATCAGGCGCAGCCCCGTTCATACATTTTTAAATCTCCCGCACGCCACTCTTGGGCACATTACATTGTGGGAGGCGGGGTGCACTAGTACCGTAGCGAAGCTACATATTTATAGCTTCACAATGGCATTTCTAGGCGCATTACTGCTGGAACAGGTATACCACTTTCAAAGTGGTATACCTGTGCCCAAACTGTCGTGCAAGCACTAGAATGTGCGCTGTAGAGCGGGCTCATAAATCAAGTGCATTCTATGCCCTTATTATGCACATGAAATTTGACGTTCGCACGGGGCTATATCTATATACCTGCTATAGGGTGAGTATATCTATATACCTGCCATAAGGGGCTATATCTATACACCTGCCATAGTGAGCTATATCTATATACCTGCCATAGGGGGCTATATCTATATACCTGCCATAGGGGGAATATATCTATATACCTGCCATAAGGGGTTATATCTGTACACCTGCCATAGGGGGCTATAGCTATATACCTGCTATAGGAGGCTATAGCTATATACGTGCCATAGGGGGCTATAGCTATATACCTACCATAGGGGGACTATATCTATATATCTTCCAGATGGGGACTATATCTATATACCTGCCAGAGGGGGACTATATCTATATACCTGCCTTACTGAGGAGGCCTATATATATACCTGCCTTACTAAGGGGGTCTATATATACCTACCTAACTGAAGGAAGCTATAGAGCTACTTAACTGAGGGGGCGTATATACCAATAATTAGCTGCTGAAAAAGTGAGGATTTTAAGATGTGTGTGTGGTAAATTCTGCAGAGACGAGTCGGGCCGAGAGAAGTCATTATGGCAGTCTGGGCCAAAAGAAAAAGAACAAGGGGAAGATGACCACTTCTTCCTGTGCTGGTATCTTGTCCAGGCAAGGTCGGGCGACACTGGAGCTCCGGTGGTGTCACTGGAAGAGACGTTAACTACGCTAGCCGCCAGATGTACCGGAGGTCGTCCCTGCCATCCATCTCACAGGAGCAGGTAAGAGGAATACGCCATTAACTTCTTACACTGTAGTCAGGTGAGGGGGGGCACATAGTTTGTTGCTTTAACTCTTTACTTTCCTGCCTGCTTTGCCTCCTGCAGAACTTTCTGTCCAACTTTTTACATTTACATAAAGTTTTGCAGGATGTATGGTTTGCATCGCTTGAATCACAATACACTGCAGTACACAAGTACCGTAGTATATTGTACTAGTGATCACTTGTACAAATACCCAGGTGAGACAGAGAAAAAAAAAAAAATATTATGCCTGATCTATGCCCCGCAGTAGAGCAGGTTCATAAATCAGGTGCATTCTACATTATTATAATATGCAAAAGAATGTGTCATTGATATCACATATTTTACACAAAAATGAGACCCAAAAACGAGTTTTTCATCCTATGTTTTTTTTCGGGGGAGAGGGTAGGCCCGGGGCGCCCAGACACTTTGGCTGTATGGGGCCCTGAAATTCCTGATGGCGGCCCTGTGGTCAGCAGAAGGTGTCTATGTGTAGGGGGGTCCCCAGGCTACAGTTTTGCATCGGGGCCCATGAGTCTTTAGCTACGCCCCTGGTGAGGTGTGTGACCAGGGGAAAATTTAGAGATGAATAGTGTATTTTCACTGGTGGGAGTTTCATTCCCAGTCCGCCCCGGATGGGGGGTATTCCAAAAGTAGAACACTGCTGAAAAATATGCCACACAGGTGATGCTGTGTTTGGAAATACTGATATTTCTCAAGTTGACAAACAACTTATTATTCAGAAAATGCAAGTTGAATGATAGGTATACTTTCACTACTTTTCAGTTTGGAAAATATTCTGAAATTAAGAGACAGCTATGAATTCTAGGAAGTCCCCTTTATGGCTTTACTGAAGATACCATTTAATTGACTTTAAGCTACATTTTATGGTTATTTTACAAGGAACATTATTATCTTATAATATATTGTAATACGCTATTATGGCTTTTATTATGTGACCTTTTATAAAATTGAATATCGTTATGTGAACTACTGATCACTCCACATCTAATAGTCGCCTCTCCTTGCAGAATGTGATACTCCAGTTTTTGCATATTCTATGTATTTTATTAATAAATTGATCAAATAAGTTTTGAAAATTATATTAGACTAAATCTAATTTGATTGTAGGACTTATACAGAAGATGAAGCCATTTAACTAATACACTCAGATGTGTTTAATTCTAAACTATTTTTACAGTTTGTAAGTCAGACTTGGGATAGGTGAGATACATTTCCTTCTTGTCCTCTGATTTCTATCTCCAGTAAAAATGAAGGTCAGTTGCCACACACTTTTAGCACACTTCCTAATGATAGAAACATTTTCCATTAAACAACTGTAGCATTAATAGCAGTAAATCCATCTCATAGAGTAACCGTTGACATTCATTTAAAGTGCCTTAAACCCATGCTGCCATTTCCTATGGCAGTCGGAAGCTATAATCATTCATCTAGTTAATATGTAATACATCTCATTAATATACAGATCAGAGGCATACTGGGCCAATTAAACATACTGTACTCAATTTTAATCAATTCATCTTTTACTTTTCCACTCCTAATTTGATTTCAGATGATACAGTAAATTGAAATTTATTGCATATGGCTGCATACCAGCAGTGCTATTTTGCCAACAGCTCATATCCATCAAACTACACATGACCAGTCCCTTTCATAACATAAGAAACTTTAAACATGATAAACAGATAATATACAGCTTATCACTAATCATGTCTGACAATAATAATTACGACCAATCTACAAGTGGAGAGTAAACGCATTGGAACAAAAAAAAAACACTATGCACGACACTTATGTTTCCGTCATTTTCTCCACAAAAAAAAAAAAAAAACAGTTACCTGGTGGGCTCCAACAAGATACTTGCTAATATTCAGGCATGATGTGCACCTACTCTGCCACTTACATGTTGAACAACAGGACAGGTTATCAATACTGTCTAACTCTTAGTGAAAAGTTAGACTAGACATTCTTACAGTGTGCCACTTTTATCATACTGGCGCATGTTAGAACTGTCTGGTATAACTTTACACCTTTTATAAGTCAGCTTACTGTATACCACTAAAAATTTTGGTGCATTGTTTTGCCACAGACTGGCACACATGCCCCTTTCCAAAAAACACACCCTACTGAGACCATGCCTCTTATGTCGAACGAGGCACAGAAGTATTTAAAAATTGTCTAAAACACATAATAAATGTGGTGTAAAGCTTGCACATCATTGTATTTGTGCAAATTATGCCAGAATTATGGTGCAACTGCTTTGATAATGGACGATAGACAGTCTGGGATCTGGGAGAGCAGAGAGTTAATATCTGGGCCAGAGATGTAGAGTTGTGTGTCGTCAGTATATAGGTGGTACTGAAAGCAATTTGAAGCTATGAGCTGACCCAGGCCAAGAATGTAGATAGAGAAGAGTAGTGGGCCCAGGACTGACCCCTGGGGGACTCCAACAAAGAGCAGATGGGAGGAGGAGGTGGCGCGAGAGTGAGAGATGCTGAATGTCCAATAAGTGAGGTAGGAAGAGATCCAGGAAAGGGCCAAATCCGTGATGCCGAGGGATGAGAGGATTTGTAACAGGAGTGAGTGGTCGACAGTGTCAAAAGCAGAGGACAGGTCTAGGAGGAGAAGGACAGAGTAGTGATGTGATACATCTAATACAAATATCAGTGACACACTAAAAACTAAGTAAAACATCAAGGTATATAGGAAATTTTTTTAAAAAATAAATTACTCTAAGGAAAATATGAAAACTGGGATTCTTAGTTTGAAAGTTTTTGATCAAAATTTTTAAGCTAAACCTCCCAATAGCGTAAAGGGGATCCCAGTACAGGTGGTCCTAACACTAACATTTACCTCACTAGGACCATTCAGACTACAACATCTCAGTGCAGTCCTCTTTTAAACCATGCAGGGTAATTCATAGCAAGTTCCTATACTCCCTAAGATGTTGTAGTCTGAAGGGACTCCTAGTGAGAAAACATGTTAGTGTTAGGGACTCACCTGACTGGGACCCCCTTGACGCTTTTGGGGAGGTGAGCTTAAAAATTTTTGATCAAAAACTGCAAACAAAGGGAATCCGTTTTCATTTTTTTCCTTAGCAGTAATGCATTTTCAAAATTCCTATATACCTTGATGTTTTACTTAGTTTTTAGTGTGCCACTGATATTTGTATTAGAATGTATGCTATTCCTTGCCAGTGTGCACCTATGCTTACGTTTTTCAAAATATATGTTGTGCACAGCCTAACCAATTTTGTATTTATTTTGAGGAATGGCAACCTCATTGGCTTGCTCCCACTCCGCCTACCTCTTTAAACCAGTGAGGGTAATTCAGTAGCAAGTACTATCACTCCTGAGATATTGAAAGTCTGAATGGACCCTAGTGAGGTAACATGTTAGTGTTAGGGACTCCACCTGTACTGGGATCCCCTTGACGCAAATGGGGGGTGACTTAAACAATTTTTGATCAAAAATGCAAACTAAGAATCCAGGTTTTCATATTTCCTTAGCAGTAATGCATTTTCAAAAATTCTATATCCCTTTAAATGTTTTACTTAGTTTTTAGTGTGCCACTGATTTTGAAATTAAATGTATGCTATTGCCTGCCAGTGTGCACCTATGCTTACGTTTTTCAAAATATGGTTGTGCACAGCCGAACCAATTTTTGTAGTCTATTTGAGGAATGGCAACCTATTGGCTTGCTGCACTCCGCCTACCTCTTTTAAACCAGTGCTGGGTATTTCAGTAGCATGTACTTTCACTCCCTGAGATATTGTAGTCTGAATGGACTCCTAGTGAGGTAACATGTTAGTGTTAGGGACTCACCTGTACGGGATCCCTTGACGCATTGGGGGGTGAGCTTAACAATTTTGATCAAAAACTGCAAACAAAGAATCCCAGGTTTTAAATATTTTCCCTTTTAGCAGAAAATGCATTTTCAAAAATTCCTATATACCTTGATGTTTTACTTATTTTTAGTGTGCCACTGATATTTGTATTAAATGTATGCTATTGCCTTGCCAGTGTGCACCTATGCTTACGTTTTTCAAATATATGGTTGTGCACAGCCGAACCAATTTTTGTAGTTATTTGGGGAAATTGGAAACCCTCATTGGCTTGGCTGCACTCGCCTACTTTAAACCAGTGCAGGGTAATTTCAAGTAGCAAGTACATCACTCCCTGAATATTGTAGTTGAAGGGACCCCATGAGTAAAAATGTTAGGTTGGGGAAACCCCCTTACTGGACCCCCTTGCCCATTGGGGGTGAGTTTAAAAACAATTTTTTGATCAAAAACTGCAAACTAAAAATCCCGGTTTTTATTTTTTTTAAAGGTAATGCATTTTCAAAAATTTATATACCTTGATTTTTTAAATTATTTTTAGTGTGCCCTAAAAATTGTATTAAATGTATGTTTTTGCCTTGCCATGTGCCCCTTGCTACGTTTTTAAAATTTGGGTTTGGGGGCACCCCGAACCAATTTTTTGTATCATTGGGAAAGGGGGAACCCTATTGGCTTCTGATCCCCCTCCCCTCTTTTAAACCGTGCGGGGAAATTCAGTAGCAATTTCCCAAACCCCCTTGAGTTTTGTAGTCTAAAGGGCCCCTGTGAGGTAACATGTTAGTGTTAGGGACTAGTACTGGACCCCCTTGACCAGGGGGAGGTGAGCTTAAAATTTTTGATAAAAAACTGAAAAATAAGAACCCCGGGGTTTATTTTTTCCCTTGCAGTAATGATTTTAAAAAATTTCCCTTTTTCCCTTGATGTTTTACTTATTTTTTTAGTGTGCACTGATATTTGTATTAGATTATCTATTGCCTTCCCCAGGGCCCTATGCTTAGTTTTTCAAATTTTAAAGGAGTGAAGCCAAACCCAATTTTTGTAGGTATGATGTGAGATTTTGCATTTACAAAGTTTTGGTAAACTTGGTTAGAGCTTTTGTGAGTGGGGGGGTCGGAAAAATTGAAGTAGGTCAAAAAGAGAGTTGGAGGAGAGGTGGGGGAAGTTGAAGATAGACGGTACCGGGATTTGGAGGCAAAAGGAAGCAGTGAGATATGGCGATAGTTGGACAGTGAGGAGGGGTCAAGAGATGTTTTTTAAGGATGAGTGTGATGGTGGCATGTTTAACGGAGGAATGGAATATACTGGAGGTTAGCGATAGGTTGAAAAGGTGAGTGAGGTCTGGCATGAGGTGGGATGACAGTGGGTCAAGGTTAGAGGTAGTGCGCTTGGCTGTGGACAGAGGAAAGGTTATCGTGAGTAACAGTGGGGAAGCAGGTTGTAGGGGAAGAGCACTGTTCAGATATAGAGGTGGGGACTGTGGGGTTAAGCTTTCTCGAAAAGATTGATCTTGTGTAGGAAGTGGATGGCAAAGTCATCTGCTGGGAAGAGAGATGGGGGAGTAGTTGCTGGTGGACAGAGGAGAGAGTTGAAGGTGTTGAATAGTGGTCTGGGGTTGTGAGACAGAGAGGATATGAGAGTGGTGAAGTAATCCTGTTTGCCTAAGGTAAGTGCAGATTTAAATGTGTGGAAGGTATTAAAAGTTCATGTGTGATTCCAGCCTAAGGGTTTGTTCACTCGATGAATTTTTCTGTAAGAAAATCCTTGCGGGTTTCTGCTCCAGATTTTCATTTTGTGCAGTATATTTTGCTAAGGATTCAGATCCAAATTAACCCTATTCAATGAGAATGCAGCATATGCACAGCTAGCTCTCCATTCTCTGCGCCCAGCCCACAATCAGATCAGCCAGTGAAAACCCACAGGCCCACCTCACCACACAGCTACCTCACTGGGTGCAAGCAGCGGCTTAGGTAGAGTGGTCATGATTGGAGCTCCTTTCCTGGCCGCTCAGACCCTGGCTGCCACGGCACAGGAGGCGTGATGTGATGATGTTATCATGACGCTAAGGGCTAGTATAAACATTTGAGCAGGCAGCACGAGGACCTCATGCTGCCCGTCAGGGACTCAAAAAAGAAGTCGACAGGGGAACGGAGACAGGCGAGTTCTATTTTTTAAATTTATAATAGGTCCTGTATCCATACCTACTTACTGGGGCCCTCATATACCTACCTACTAGGGCCCTCATACACCTACCTACTGGGGCCCTCACATACTTACCTACTGGGGCTCTCATATATCTACCTAATGGGGCCCTTATACACCTAACTCCTGGGGCCCTCATACAACTATCTACTGGGACCCTCATAAACCTACCAACTGAGGCCCTCATATACCTACCAACTGTAGGAAAGAGACAATGGTGCTGCACACTTGTAGTGGATGGCGGGTGCTCAGTGCAAAGCCAATCCTGCTCTTCCCCATGTCTTGGTCCCTGATGAAGGCCAATTTCGGCCCATGGGACAATTCTTTTTAAATCTCCTATGCATTGTATACATTTGAATGGAGAGTTGTTTTTGGATATCAATTTTTGTTGAATAAACTGTTTCTGAAATTACATAAGGAGTGCCATGGATCTCTATATATTCTATATACCTACCTACTGGGGCCCTCATATACCTCCCTACTGGGACCCTCATACACCTATCTATTGGGCTCTCATACAACTAACTACTGGGGCCCTCATACAGCTACCTACTGGGGCCCTCATATACATACCCATTGGGGCCATCATAGACCTGCCTACTAGGGCTCTCATACACCTACCAACTGAGGCCTTCATATACCTACCAACTGTAGAAAAGAGACAATGGTGCTGCATACTTGTAGTGGATGGCGGGTGCTCAGTGCAAAGCCAATCCTGCTCTTCCCCATGTCTTGGTCCCTGATGAAGGCCAATTTCGGCCCATGGGATAATTCTTGTTAAATCTCCTATGCATTGTATACATTTGAATGGAGAGTTGTTCTTGGATATAAATTTTTGTTGAATAAACTGTTTCTTAAATTACATAAGGAGTGCCATGGATCTCTATATATTCTATATACCTACCTACTGGGGCCCTCATATACCTCCCTACTGGAGCCCTCATACAACTAACTACTGGGGCCCTCATACAGCTACCTACTGGGGCCCTCATATACATACCGATTGGGGCCATCATAGACCTGCCTACTAGGGCCCTCATACACCTACCTACTGGGGCCCTCATACAACTACCTACTGGTGCCCACATACAACTACCTACTGGTGCCCTCATATACCTACCCACTGGGGCCCTCATATACCTACCTACTGGGGCCCTTATTTAAGTAAATACTGGGGCCCTATACCCATACCTACCTACTTGAGCCCTTAATTACCTACTTTCTGGGGCCCTTATATACCTACCTACTGAGGGTGGCTTTGTTGCAACCTAATAAGTGACCATATACCTCCCTACCCACTAAGAGTCCTATAAAGGTGGGAATTATTAGAGAAGTGCTGGAAAAGTGAGAAGTCTAACATGTTTTTGTGGTAAATTGTGCAGGAATGGATCGTGGCCAGGGGAAAACATCATGATAGTTGTGAGTGGATAGAGAAGAAAAGGGAAAGTGAGAAGACATCACCTGTAAGTCACTAGATGTTACTGCATTTTAACACCTTATATATGTTAGAGCACCTACATACAACTGTCATCTACCACTATATGGTCACTATATGGCAGTAACATTGATCTTAGTGTAATGGTTTATATTCACTAACAGTACTATGGTTTTATTCTGTATCTTTATGGCGGTGATATGAGGTCATGATATACACTGTAGCGGTATTATTTGGTCATTTTATATTGTTGGTATTGGTATTATTGGTCTTGATATTGATATTGATTTGGTCAGCAACAGTATGTTGTTATTAGCCACCATATGGTATTGATATTTGGTGGTATTATTTGCATTTTTCAGTAAGAAATAAGTATTTGATCCCTCTGGCAAACAAGACTTAATACTTGATGACAAAACCCTTTTTGGCAAGCATAGCAGTCAGATGTTTTTTGTAGTTGATTATAAGCTTTGCGCACAAAGGAATTTTGGTAATGGTGTTTAGTTATTATTTGGTCCTTTTATATTGTTGTTTTTGGTAATATTGGTCTTGGCATACTAGTTTGGTCAGTAATATTATGGTGGTATGTGTCACTATATAGTGGTGACACAAAATCTTAATGATGTAGTGATGAAATGCAAAGAGGAGTGGACCAACATTCCTCCTGACGTGTGCAAACCTCATCATCAACTACAAAAAGCGTCTGACTGCTGTGCTTGCCAAAAAGGGTTTTGCCACCAAGTATTAAGTCTTGTTTGCCAGAGGGATCAAATACTTATTTCTTACTGAAAAAATGCAAATAAATTTATATAATTTATACAATGTGATTTTCTGGATTTTATTTTGGATATTCTATCTCTCAATGTTAAAATAAACCTACTCTTAAAATTATAGACTGTTCATGTCTTTGTCAGTGAGCAAACTTACACAATCAGCAAGGGATCAAATAATTATTTCCTTCACAGTATTAAAAATGGTGCATGGAGGATGTTGGGTGGAGTTTTTATGATCATGTAAGTTGCACAACCTCTAGTCATATGTTTAAATAAAAATAAAAGGGTTGAAATGCATCAAAAACTATATAAAGTACACACAAAAAGCATCCATAGCAAATAAAAGGCGTAAAATAAACTTTTTAAATGCAAGAATTGTAGAGGTGTATTTCTCTTAAAATTAATAAGTATTTTATTCCTAAAAAATATATGGTACAGGAATAAAGAGTACCTTTTAAGTGCAAACAGATGGAATTTTCTCTTTCCAGTGAGATCCACAAGATGGCAGTCTATAGCTATATTACACAGATACCTATGTCACAATACCTTATTAATAGGCTATAACAGTTCCTTATATGGCTGTACATATATCTTTGTATTGTAATTTCTCCTTTTGTTGCTTCTTTATAATTAAGATTGTTAACATTATACTAAACACATCATATACATATAGCTCAAAAGCATATGATGCACTTAGCAGGTGATAGTATTTCCTCTCCATAGGATCAGATAGTCGCATATTTTATTAGGGTAATTTGCAACAAACAGCTCTTCCACCTGGCAAATAGACCATGCAGAGACTGAAGATAAAGGCCATGCACTAACACCAAGAGAAACAAATTAGACTTATGAAACAGTGCTGGAGCATGTGGAGCAGGGTGCTGAAATTCTCAGCAGTTTCTTTTGCCCAGTCTTAGAAACAACATCAAAGAAAAATGATTTAGATAAAATGGAAATGAAAATTGTCTAAAGAAAAATACAAATAAGTTATACAGAATATTCATGGTTCGTTGAGACACTGTTGATTTTGTTGCAGATTTTCAATGCACAGCAGATTTACAGTTCAATGTTTGTAGACCTGTAGATGTTTGGAGTTTTTTTAACCCCTAATGTCGCAGAAATGTTTTTGTTTTGTTTTTTTCTCCCCATAATTTCTTTTATTTTTCGATCTACATGGCTATATGAGGGCTTATTCTTGTGGGACAAGATATACTTTTTAATTGTGCCATTGACTACACTATAACATATACTGTGAAACCCAAAAAAAATTCTATGTGGGTTGGAATGTGAAAAAATGCACCATTTTTGTGGGTTTTTGTTTTTATGGAGTTCACAGTTCAGTATAAATATTTGCTCAATACCAAAAAGAGTTCTATAGCACTCAGCTAAGACAAAAAGCACTGGATCTTGGAAAGGTAAGTATATTCATAATACATTTATTGACTAAAACCAGAAATGTAAAAGCATCAAACAATGCATTTGTGTGCATGAGTGTCTCATTAAATAATGGTTCAAGATGTGCACTGAATCACATGGGGAGTTCATAATTCAAAGGTAAAAGTTCATACAAGACAGCGTGAAAACAATAAATATGGTGAATAATGAATAAAGTACTGTGCCTATAAAGTTAATAATTTAACTTAAAAATCCAAGACATGTATACTCGTAAGGATGAAACCAATGGGAGTAAAGGTTAAAGATTCAATTTCTTCAGGCACAGTGTTTGGAGACACTGGGGGAGATTTATCATCACTTTTAATATAAAGTTAGACTAGAGAGTCTTCTAATGTGCCACATTTATCATAGTGTTGATAAATATGGTGCATGTTAGAAATGTCTAAGTTTACATCTTCTATTAGTTGGGTTACTTTACACCACTAATTGCGGCAAAATTGTCGTACTTTTTTTTGCAAATGGTGGTGCAAGCTAAGCCATGCCCCTTTCAACTAAGTCACACCGATTTACAGAGGTCACACCCTATGATGGACATGGCACAGAAGTGTCTAGAAACTGTCTAAAACACATATTAAATGTGGTATAAAACATGTAAAACATTTTTACCACAAAAATTCTGCCACAATTGATGAAATTGCCTTGACCCTTTAACGACCGCCCGCCGTCTTTTGGCATTGGGCATTTCAGGTTGTTTGTCTGCAGTGAGGTCTTTTGACATCGCTGCAGATAGCACTGAAAATAGAGCTGTGCTTCACAGCCCTGTTCCCAGTGCTGCCGTTGCAGGTGCTGGGGAGTGGGGGAAACCTCCGCTCCCCGGCACTTAACCCTTTGATTGCCGCAGTTCGTGACCGCAATATAATCAAAGGTCTTTCCCCTGCTCTGTCGGGTGATCGAAACTCCGGTGACCCAACAGAGCCCGGGGAATTGCTGCAAAATCAGCCCTGGGGACCTAGATTAGCCCCAGTGCTGTCTGTGTAAGAAGACAGTAATCAGGGCAGACTGTGTTCTGCCCTGATCGCTGCCTGTGTCAGACTGTCACAGATTACAAAGTATTAGCATATATGAATATTCTAGTACATTACCAAGTGTAAAAAAAATGTAAAACAGTTATTCCTTCATGGGATTTAAAAAAAAGGAAAAAACAAAAAAGTTATAAAATAAATAATAAAAATAAATATTTAATAAAAATAATTGTGCATACATTACACATATACACACAAAAAAATACACATATTCAGTATCCACACGACCGTAATAGCCTGTACAATTAATCTAACAAATTATTAAGTGTGAAAAAAAAATGTAAAACAAATTTAAAAAATTCTGCAATAATCTATGTGTTCCTTAAACTATTCCCCCAAAAAGTACAATGTGTCCCGAATAAAACAAGGCCTCATACAACTGCGTAATTGAAAAAAAAGTTTACAACTGTTGAAACGCAAGGAGGTAAAAACTAAAAAAATGTGCTGGTCACTAAGTACTTTTCAGGAGTTCGGCATAAGGAGTTAATAAATGTGTGCGACTGTGTTCAAGTTCTCCTCTCTTGATATAGGCATAATGCCCACATCAACTTATGAGCAGTAGTCGGGTAGCATGGCCAACATTTAAAAGCAACACTATGCAATTTCGCATTGGAAATATTTTTTCCTTTTATGGCGTCACAGTACAGGATAAATGTTATATTTTTTAGATTGGACTTTTACAGTGATACCAATTATATGTAACTTTTTGTAAAATGACAAAAGGGAGTTGTTTTATGCTTTAGTAATTTGTAATTATATTTATATTTTCAAACCTTTTTTGACAGATACTTGTAGACTCCATAGGGTATTTGACCACTAGAGGGCAAATTAGCTTTTATGCCATTCTGCATTATAAAGATATTGCAGAAAGGTGTACTAAAATGGCTTTCTTATTACACCCTGCCTACGGCAGAGCGTAATAGGAGTAGTAACATGGCAGCTACGGAAGTTGCATTAAAGCAGGGTTGGGATACAGAATTCAGAATTTTCTAGCAAATGCCATTTCCTGCTCCTGCCCCACCCCCTTCTTTACACAGTGCAGGGGGGATGTGTCAGTGTAAGGGTATGTTCACACGGCTTATTTTGGGGCGCATTTCGTCACGTATTTCGCAGCCTAATGCACTCTAATATGAGCAAAATGCGCACCAATCATTATGGTAATCCACAGTTCTTCCTATAACTTGCACCACGATTCAGCCAGCCAACAACCTCACCACTGGCCTGTAAGGGGCAGGAAGGGAGAAGACAGGCCCACTACTCCCTGCTCATAAACCTCTTACTCTACCACCATCCTGCTTCCCACGTTTGTCATCCAGGTGGCTTCAGATTTGCGCAGTGGTGTAGCTAGACCTTTTGCCATCCAGGTTGTTGCTAGGTTTTATGCCCCCTTTTAGAGACCAAACCCCTACTTTTCATGCAATGCTTCTTTTTACAGGCCCTTCCTCGTACTCAGAAATTATAATCGTCACTTAAAAAGAAATAATGTTTTTATTTTACTGTATTCTAAGAGTCAAAACATATTTACTTTTCAGTCCATGGAGCTAAATGAGAGTTTTATATTTGTGGGATAAGTTTAAGATTTAAAAGCAGCCAAAACCCCCATCAGCCCACATACCATATCTGCCTCCAAGTTTTCTCATGGACATGCACTTCACCGCTATCTACAATAAACAACACTATAAAAACCTGTAATAATAGAGTCAGGGACAGGGGTGTATTTACTATTTTGCCATAGGCGCGGGTCTAGTGCGAGGCGGATGCAGCTGGATGCGGTGGCATTTGAGGATACTGGAGTTCTTACATGCTCGCATTGTGACATGGTGGATTGAATGGCTAGCTGTGAGCCGTAGGAGAGAATCTTCAATGGGGAATTTGTGAGGTCAGACTGTGGGAGGGAGGGAGGGCTAGCCATAGAGCCTACAGTATTATTAAAATGAGTATGAATATTACATGTGAAAGAGAAGTAGTTTATGAATATAGTCTTGAGACAATACTATACAATGCAGTGGAACATGTATTTAATGGGGCCTGCAGCTCTATTGGAATGAATATGCATATTACATACATAGGAGAAGTGCTTTATGGGAAGATAATATGACAGTGGTCTATTGTACAGTGAAGTTTATATTCCCAATGAATATGCATATTAGATATTGAAGAGAAGGGGCTTATGGGAATTGACAAAGATGGCAGTGTGCTGTGTAATGTGATACCTAGTCTGCTTAGTTCATTCTAGGTGAGGCACGCAGTTGCAATAATATGAGAGAAGTGAGACGGAAGCCCATCACAGTCAGGGCTGAGGTGTTTGTTGGTGCAGTGCATTGGCACGGGCAGTACGGTAAGATGGGGCGCAAGCCCGTTATGGAGATGGCAAATTTGACTGAAGGTTGTTGGCTCATGAGAGCATGGTGGCAGCTTTAGCAGGACATGTTATGAGTGTGCACGCGCGGAAGGGGGAGTGGGCTTTATGTGGATTCTCTGATGGCTAATTGGTGAGCACCTGAATGGGGTGTTTACCTAACATGATATAAAAGGAAGTGAGCTCAGACCACATGTGATCGGACCTCTAAGCCTTGATAAAGCCAGGTTAGCTGGCGAAACATGTCGGCGAGGTCAGGCATGACGTTTTAAATTGTGATCTCTCACCTCTGTCTACAAGTGTCACCTGCTGCAGACGGTGTCACAAGGGGGCCTTATTTGTTCTGTGTCTATGAGATTAGGGACGACTGCCCAAGTAGTTGGCTTGGGATCCCTTACTGAAGCTAGTACTTTGCTATAGATATAAGGCTCTCTTGTTAATAGGTGGGGTTCCACCAGACTTGATGATAGAAAGGGAGTTATTCCCTCTTTCAGAAGCAAAAAGGGTTAAATGATGAGGATAGAGATCAGGTTTTTAAATAGTATGTATAGAGGTTAAGAGTTAGATATATTAAAGTTTCGTTTTAGTGTTTAATAGATAGAGAACTGATAGAGTTTAAGTTTGCCTATGGCAAAATAGTAAATATAGTGATCAAAAGTCACTCTTTGTTCTCTTGCGAGATTCCCAATTTTTTGGAGATTAAGGGACAGGGGTGCACTCACTTTTACAATCAGGAACCTACAGCAACGCCAGATAGAGGCCACAGAGTGGTCAGACACCAGCTTGATTCACCATCACTTGACAGTGAATACATCACCAGTCCAAAACAGAAGCAAAATAACCCCTGACACCTAGGGACTAACGGGAGACGTCTTATCGGATGAGTTGTTCTCTTCTCTCATGAGTCGTTCTTTGTCCCTTTTCTTCTTCGTATGGTCCAGACCGTCATGACAACTGCTCCTGGCCACCAGTCATCTGTGCAGAATTTACTGCACAAACATCATAGACTTCTTACTTTCCAGCACTTCTCTATCTTCTCTAAGTAGGTCTATAGACTCCCAGTAGGTAGATATATAAGCCCACTGTAGGTAGGTATATTTGCCCCCTGTTGGTAGATAGGTATATATGCCTCCTGTAGGTAGATATACAGCCCCCTATAGATAGTTAAGTATATATACCCCTTGTAAATAGATAAGAATATATGCCCCCTGTAGATAGGTATATATGCCTTCTATAGGTAGTTAGTTATATAGCACCCTGTAGTTATACAGCATCCTGTAAATATATAGCCCCCTGTAGATAGGTAGGTATACAGCCCCCTGTAGTTATATATACAGTCCCCTGTTGTCCACTGCAGGTAGGTAGGTATACATCCCCCTGTAGATAGGTTGGTATATATGCCCTCAGTAGGTAGACAGGTAGGTATATAGCCCCCTGTATGTATACAGCCCCCTGTAGGTATACATGTCCCCAGTGAGTGTACATGTCACCAGTAGGTATACAGCCTCCTGTAGGTATACATGTCCCCTATATGTATATATGCCCCCTGTAGGCATATATGGTTGATTAGAAAAAAAGAAAAAAAAAGATACTCACCTCTCTTTACTCCCATGCTGAGGGGCTAGCTCTGGAAGCTAGTATCCGGCATGCGGGATGTTGCTCCTGGCAACTCCTAGGCCTGAATCCTAGGGCTTAAGCCCTGGACTTTTGTCCTAGGAGATATAGTGGCACAGGAGGCGCGAGATCATCGCTGTATCATGTCTTCTGCAGTGCTTATTTATTCCGGGTGACATGCAGGGAGCCGATAACTATCAGTTCTCTGTTCCACCATAGTTCTCAACTATACGCACATCCTGAGGACACTCACAGTGGTTCCTGTCCTCAATACCCCATCTGTATGTTTTTGGAGTGTGGAAGGAAACCCACCCAAACACAGGGAGAACATAAAAAATCCTTTCAGTTCTTGACTTTAGAATTTAACTCAGAACCCCTGTCCAGCATGCTAACCACTGAGCCACCATGCTGCCCACAATGTTACATCCTAGATTTGACCCTTTGCATTCGATTCACTAGCAGATCATCCCATAAAATATACTAGTGTAGCTGTAAAAGGAAACGTGGTGCTTGGGTTAAATCCAGACCATCAATAGATGAATAAGAATACTAAATCATGAACTTGTTCACCTATCGATGGTCCGGATTTAAGCCAAGAGCCCTGGTTTCGTTTTACAGCTACACTAGTATCTTCTCTAACCCAGTTATCCTCGTGCGGTGATTCACAAGGCTGCTGGCTATTCTTTACAGTGAGTAGCACAACATTAAGGTGAGTGCATCATCTTTAACTCCTCTGTTTGAACAGCTAGTTATTTCAGTATTACACTAAGAAGCACCTTTTCTGTCTGTTCTGTTTTTCATATCCCTTAGGGTATGTTCCCATGGCTTATTATCTTGCGTAATTGCGCGCGTACTTCACCGCGTATTGCGCATTATACACAGCGAAATGCGCGCCACAATTAGGGTAATTCATAGCTCTCATAATGAGCTATGAATTACGCGTCGTCATCCCGCGCGTATAATAATATATAAGACAATCCGATTATACGCGCGGGGGGAGAATTGACATGCACTGCTGACAATGCATGTCTATGGGGCTGGCACCGGCCCGGCCCCCCTGTGCTTTGGAACCACGCGCTGATCAGCGCGTATTTCCAAAGCACGCAACGTATTGCAGCGCGTACTATACGCACCACAATAAGCTGTGTGAACATACCCTTATATTTAAAATTCAAAATGTTGTATACTAGAACTAAAAACAAAGGATTAAAAAAAGCAGATGAACCTGCATAAAACCTCTAGCTCAAAAAAACATATTGGGCAACATGTATGGACGGGGCTGCTCCAGATATCTGCCGTCTTTTCAGCCCGATATCAGACGCAGCCCCGTTCATACATGTTTAAATCTCCCGCATGCCATTCTCGGGTACATTACATAGGGGGAGGGTGCGAATATAACCATAGTGAAGCTACATATTTATAGCTTCACTGCGGCATATCTAGGCACAATACATCGGGAACAGGTATACCACTTTCTAAGTGGTATACCTGAGCCAGAAATGTCACCCTAGCGCTAGAATTTGCCTAATTTATGACCCGCTGTAGAGCGAGTTCATATATCAGGCGCATTCTATGCCATCATTATGCGCATGAAATTTGGCGTTCACATGCCAAATTTCATGCATGTCGCCCATTGTGTATGAAGAAATGTTGTCTTGGTAAATAGGATGGGACCTAACTCTCCTTCACTCTTGTAGGTTTTACGTTTTACTAAAAATCTTAACAAATCAGCTCACATTCCACCCAAACATGTTACACCGGAAAAAGCAACGTCATCAGGGGTATGGTGTGTGAGTGACTACACATGTACGATTCATGGGATGATCTGTTCATGAAATACCAGTGGCAAATTTGCCCTTTTAGGCATTGGCTTACCTACGTAGAAAATGGTGCAATGTGTACAGATAGGACGGCATGTATGAAATTTGGCGTTTAAATGCCAAATTTCATGCAAATAATCATAGGCTAGAAAGCTCCTTATTTATTAACCCTCTCTACAGCAGGTCATAAATAAGGCGCATTCTAGTGCAAGTATGACACTTCTGGCTCAGGTATACCACTTTGAAAGTGGTTTACCTATTCCAGCTGTAATGTGCCTAGAAATGCTGTAGCAAAGCTATAAATCTATAGCTTTGTACGGTTCTAGTGTGCCCCGCCTCCCGCACACCCCCCACAATCAGGCGCATTAAAAAGTGCCGCGGGCACTATGTAATAATGGCGTGTGGGACATTTAAACATGTAGCTAGCAGGGCTGTGCCTGATATCGGGCTGAAAAGTCGCCAGATATCTGGCGCAGCCCCGTTCATACATGTCGCCCATAGTGTTTAATTTTACATAGATCATCATTTTGTTTTAAAAAAATTCCCTAATTTTGTATTAATAAAATATATGAAGATTATTTCAAACTAGACAAGAAGTTGTAAAGATCATAGGCTCATGAGAATAGCGAATTTTTTGATTAGAGGTGTAGTAGTTATTATGATGTATGTGCTTTACAGATCAAACAGCACCTAATGCAGCGTATCAACATGAATACAAATGTGTAGCAAGAAGCCCTCATCACACACTGAATATTAATATGCAGTTAACAAAACACTAAAGAAGGAATAATATGGTAAGGATTTCACTAAAAAAGCACTTATGTAAAGAAATAAATATGAATTATACAATATATTCTGTAATGTATCCGGATTCAGTGAACGCATTTTATTCAAATACAGTGGTACCTTGGTATAAATCATAATCCGCTCCAGATCCTTAGACTTGTACCAAACCAGACTTATACCAAACAAACTTTTCCCATTGGCAATAAAGGGAAAATAATTAATCCGTTGTTATAAGAACAATAGGATTATTGTGTATCATCCACTCACGTTATCCAAAGGAAGCCTGGATGAAGCTGTAATAGTGGGGAGTATGAGCTTTAGCTGGCCCTAAGGTGACTGTGTTTTAGCAGAGCTAGATCAACGTAACTCTGCAGAGGGTTGAAGATGACGGGTCTGCTGGAAGGTGAGAGAGGTGTGCCAGGGTCTCAAACCACCTCATAAGCACTTGTGCAACACTTTTTAATGCACCAAAGATTTGGGGCGTTCTGGTGGATTTGCACCATATCTGTAGAATTAGAAACATTTATGATTCTTTAACGCCAAATCTAGACACATAAGAGTTAGAACAACCAGAGCACATTTATCATCGTCTTCATAAACCTGGCGCATGTTAAAACTGTCTAGTCTAGCTTCACACCTTTTCTTACTTTCTTACACCTTCTCTGTAGCCTCCTGTCTGGCACTCTTAGGCTGATTCACGCCGTAATTTCAGGACGGATTTTGCCCGCCATTACGGCGTGTGTACGGGGTTGGGGGGCCGGCAGCTCGCCGGGATAATGTGCATGTCACTTTCTCCCCGCTCGCCGTATTTCGCGAGCGGGGAGAGGAGACGGAATCCATAGTTCTCTATGCGAGTACGCCGCGCAATACGGACTGAAATCCATCCCAAAATCAGCCGTGTGAACATAGCCTTAGGGTGTGTTCACATGGCAATGACAAAATGACGGTCGGATTATCTGACTGGTATTTTGTTGTTTTCTTGGCATGCAGGGACACGGTTTTTGTCTGCGGTTTGCAAATTCAACTCCTCCCCCTTCACATTGACATGCTCATGTTACACCCAAAAACTGGACGGAAGAATGAACATGTTCTAAGTTTTTCGTTACACCGACAATGTAAAAAACTGTCTGGTAGAAAATCCTTGCAGTGTGGACTACTGCACAGAATATCTATTTAAGTCAATGTAAAAGGCTGACAGTCAGTTTACAGATGGTTTTCAAATCCAAAAACCGTCTGTAAATCCGACTGAAAACTAGTGCTATGGGGACATACCCTCACTCCCCTTCAATCCATCCTCAACTCTGCTGCCCAGCTGACCCACCTCTCGTGCTACTTCTCTGCCTCTCCCCTCTCCCTTTACTGACTACTCATTGCTCAAGTAATTCAGTTCACGTTACTAACCATGACCTACAAGGCTCTCCATAACCTCTCTCCTCCATACATGGCTGCCGTAATCTCTAGATACCTCCGCTCACACAATCACTGCTCCTCACAGGACCTTCTTCTCTGCTATCACCACGTCAGTTCCTCACAACCATCTCCAAGATTTCTCTCATGCTTCCCCCATATTCTGGAACTCACTACCCTAATACATTAGACTTTTTGCCACCCTTGTCAGTTTCAAAAGCATCCTGAAATCCCATCTTTTCTGGACAGCCTCCAATTTATAATAACCCTGCAGCCACTACTCCACCCACAAACATGTCTGCCCCTCACCTTTTGACTCTTTCCTCCTCCCTTTTAGATGGTAAGCCTTCGTGGGCAGGGTCCCCTCTTCCTCTGTATTTGTTGGCCTCATGTATGAAAACTGTCTAGGTCTAAAATTCACCTTGTTGCCCATAGCAACCAATCAGAGCTCCCCCCCCCTCATTTCATATACTGCTCTGGAAAAATAAGAGGGGCACTCTGATTGGTTGCCATGGGCAAAAAAGTGGTTTAGACCTAGATAGTTTTCATACATGTGGCCCTTAATGTTGTAATTATACTTTGTTTAGATCTATGTTACATACGTAACATCACCCTTATGCACAGTTCCATAGAATTAATTGCGCTTTGAAATAAATAATAATAAATATATACAAGTTATTATATAGAAGTTTCTAAAAATTGTCTAAAACAAATTATAAATGTGGTGTAAAGCATGTATGACATTATTTTTGGTGTAAATTGTGCCTGATTTCTGACACAACAGCCTTGATAAATATGCTCCAATGTGTTTAGTAATCTACTACTATTCTCTTTCCAGTTTTCCAGTACTGCTGTGTCTCAAGTTCTGCCCAGTCATGTTTGGTTAAAGGGGCGTTCCCACCAGTCTTTTGATGTACTACCAAGTATGTATATTATATTCTTATGAGGGGATGATTGACATATGTAACGGGAAAAGGATGGCATGCATGTTTTATTTTGTGTGTTTTTTTACTTATTTCCACACATTTGTTTTTTTCTTACTTGTCCTGATAGTGGACTAACCTTAGCGATCACTTGATTGCTGGTATAATACATTGCAGTACATGACTTTACTGCACTGCATTATAGTGCTGTCAATCACCATACCCAGCCATGGCCAGGACAGCACCCTTTCTTTGTTATTCCCCTTAGATATGCAATCATAATTGATGAGGCATCTAAAGATTTAATCAGCCGCAACTGGAGTAAACTCCAGTCCTGGCCGATAGCTCAGAAACCCAGCTTTAAAATACAGCTGACTCCAAGCAGCAATCATGTGGACTTAGCTTCTGAGCCTGTATGATGTTCATGACGTACTGGTATGTCATAAGTCGGGAACTCTATCCCGACTATGACGTACCAATATAATAAATGTCAGGTAGGAGTTAAAGGAGTTGTCTCACCCTCTAGAGCAACAGCCAGCTTCAGGACTCCCGTAACTGGTTAACAAATGATGTTGAGAAAAGCCCTGTTTAGGGCTGAAACGTTGCTGTTATTGGGCCAATAAAATCACATTTTTTGAAGTGCTGCCTCTTTCTATTTTTTGGATATATATTTTGCCCCTAACTGGTTAGGCTGTGGCTGGTTCTCCCTCAGTGATTGGTATATCATCCTGTTAAAGGGACATTAGTGATGGAGGTTTAAAACACAAGGCTACACAGCTCGAAAGGGTTAATGTTTATTAGTAAGCAATGTAAACAAGCTTTTTTGTGTTGCCGCACGCCATGGTCCAGAGCCTGGTCTGCGACTACTGCACCCGTTTCCTCACTGCTATAGCGGGGTCCGATCTGTGGTCGCACCGACTCTGTCCTCCCATCTTCCACGTTAGCGTCTTAATCCTGCATCTGCTCATCGAGGCTGCAACATCCTGGCTGGCCACTCGGGGCGCGCGCTAACTCCAAACCTTCCCAGCCAATCACCTCAGTCCATGGATCTTTTGGGGATACCTCTCCCAGCAACCTTTGTCCAGTTGTTGGTGTTATTTTGCTGTTCTGCCACTCCTGCACATTTCCTCATGCTACATTCCTCATTCTGTCTTGTCTGCCGCCTGCCCTTACTGATCACCCATGTTATGACTACAGCTCTGCCTTGTACTTTTGTACCACGCTTTTCAGCTCATCGTCTGTCACCGCGAGGACCTGCACCTGGGATAGCGACCTGGGGTTCTCGCAGCAAAGACCACCCAGCCTTGAGGCAGGCTCTGGTGAAGACCGGGGGCCCCTTGGACGCCACTCATTGGTGTAGGTTACACCAACCCTCTAAAGATGACCTAGCGGATCCACCTCCTGTCTCCGGTATGCCATTCGGTCATCTATCTTGCAGATAAGACACAGTAGGGAGTGGTGTCACCATCTGATCACTGCTGCTACAGCATGTTATAACAGAGAGAGATGGCCGGTAACTAGGGAAGCTTGTGTACAAAAGCAAGAGAAAAGATCTGCTCCTAACTGTGAAGCGAAGCAAAATCAGAACAACAGTGTATTCAGTTATAGTCTTCATTTTTTCTTTGCTTACTTGTTTAAAGTTAATAAATTAAATGGTCAAATGAACAATTACATAATCACAAAAATATAGTACAAAAGTATAATTAAATCTATAAGTTCAGTAGCAAACAGAATTGCAAGAGAGCTATAATAATACCCAGTAAATGTAATAATGTAAACACAGACCTATCCCCTACTGCCTTACCAATGTACAGGACTATCTGAACTGAATTGTGCAACCTTTGTCTAGAGTCAGGGATGGATGGATGGATGGATAGGAAACAGGAAAACTTTTGGGAAAAATTACAATGGATTTTGCTGGAAAATTGAAGATTAAGCTGCTAATTAAAATAGATCTGAGAAAATTGTTCGATTCAAATGAACATTAAATCTAAATTTATATTTTATACAGAATGACATTTATTCATGGTAACTTAGTAACAAAAATTCATCAAAGGGAAAAGAAGGATTCTTTTCATGCAACAAGTAGGCAGTCAGATTATCATTTTCTTGTGGTTAATATCAGGATCAAAGCTTTCTAGAGGAGCAATCTATTCAATGAAATTTCTTTTATATGTTAACCCATTTTTGCTCTGGACACATATTTCATTATATAGAATTGGTATGTTCTTTGGACTGTATTTTTCATATATCGGGTCCCAAGTATTAAGTGTCGTAACACACAAATATTAAGTAAATATTTTTTAAAGTATTAGATATGGTATTTTTTTTATTATTATTATTATTATTATTATTATTATTATTAATAAAGTATTAGATATGGTATCAGAGAGTATTATTATTATACTATTGGATATAGTGTGTATTATATTTACTAATTTAGTACACCATTTATCCCGTACACTGAACACCATAGAAGAAAAAAAATCCAAACGCCAAAAATGTGGGGAGTTTTGGTTAATCCCCAAAAAATTGGAATAAAAATTGATCAAAAAGTTGTACGTATCCCACAATGCTACCAATAGAAACTACACATCAGTTCGCAAAAAAATGAACATTCACTCAGGTCCGTAGGTGGAAAAACAATAGTTATTGGTTGCAGATAATGGTATTAAAACATATCTAAAAGCCCCACAGATTTTTTAATATCAGAATCGAACCAATCTTCAGAATACAGATAATACATCTCTTATAATGGAGTGAATCCCGTAAAAACAAAAACCCACAAATATAATGCAAGTTTTTTTTCCACATGCCACTCCACTTAGAATTTTTTTCAGTTTTCCAGTACATACATGGTAGGTAAATCATACCATTATTATTATTATTGTCATTATTTATTTTAAAGCACCATTAGTTCCAGGGCGCTGTATATTTGTTAGAAGTTACATACATAACACATCAAGAAAAGTACATTGGCAACAATAATTGACTAATTGGTATGGAGAGAGAGAATCCTGCCCACAGTGGCTTACAATGTACAAGGAAGGAAGAAAGACAAAGGTGAGGGGCAGACATGTTTGTGTGGTGGAGTAGGGGCAGCAGGATTATTGTAGGTTATAGGCTATCCTAAAGAGGTGTGTTTTCAGGTTGTTTTTTAAGCTAATGAGGGTAGTGGAGAGTCTAATTCCAGAGCATGGGGAAAGCGCGGGAGAAGTCTTGGAAATTGTTGTGCGAGGAGCTGACAAGAGCAGAGCAGAGAAGAAGGTCCTGTGAGGAGCGGAGATTGCGTGAGGAGAGGTATCTAGAGATTAAAGGGGTTGTATCGTTTGAATTGTTCAGATTCTTCAACTAATTGTCTGCGATTGAATTTGAAATCCAGGGGCGAGTCTCTCCTCTCAGCTGGCGTGTCTCTCCTCCCAGGAGGGGTGTCTCCCCTCAATGAAGAGCTGTGACATCATCACTCTGACTGTGCAGTGGAAGCAGAAGGGTGTCTGCAGAGCTATACAGCCTCCTGCATGCTTGCCACCTGTCTGCAGAACTTCAGGCTCAGCTTGCCTATAAGCAGTTATACAGTCAGCCTGAACTGATGAGATATGTGAGGTGTACACTGCCCCCTCCCTACTCCCCTTCTGTTACCAGACAGGAGACTGTATGACTGTGGTATATGCAGTTATACACAACCTGAACTGATGAGACATGTGAGGAGTGTACACTGCCCCCCCTCCTCTGTTACCAGACAGGAGACTGTATGACTGTGGTATATGCAGTTATACACACAGCCTGAACTGATGAGACATGTGAGGAGTGTACACTGCCCCCTCCCTTCCCCTCTGTTACTAGGCAGCAGACCGGGTTATATGGAGCAATACACACTGCCCTCCCCCCCCTCCTCTACCCCTGTTGACTGGCAGGAGACTCTATAATACTGTGTTATATGAGGGGATCTGTGACTTAAACAGGTAGTCATTGCCCAGATCATTCACCCTAGAGCTGGGAGATGTGTATAGAGCCAGCAGCGATTTTAACAGCTCAGAGGGGAGAAAACACAGAGTGTGCAGGCAGCCACTCACAGCGCAGGTGGCATGTCTAGGGGGTAGGATCTGACCAGTGGGCGTGTCCCGACCAGCAGCAGCAGAAACAGAATACAGATTTACAGAAAAGCTCATATCTGCTAAACCAAGTGTCTGAGGTAATGCAACCCAATTACAAAAGTGCTTATTTTTACTGTCCCCATAATCTGAGACATGATCTTTGTAGCGATACAACCCCTTTAACAAAACTTATTTTACCACCACTTTAGCTGTTAAAAAATTAAAGGGGTTGTCTCACTTCATACATTGATGGTCTATCACTAGAATAGGCCATCAAGGTCTAATAGGTCTGGGTCCCACCTCTGAGACTTGTACCTTCGTCCTAAATGTGCCCTGACACCTCTCCGTTTTGAACAGACAATATTGGGACTCTCCCATAGACCATGTAAATGAAGTGAAATTTTAATTTTGCTGTAAATGCAGAGGAAAGGGTGGGCCCAAACGGACTTCTTGCACCTGGGACCATGAGCCCTTAGCTATGCCCTTAAGTATTGGAGTTAAGGAATGAGCGGATTTGTGAGATATTTTTTAGGTGGAGGCAGCAGGCAGAGGTAAGGGCTTGGATGTGTGGTTTAACGAATAGGAAGGAGTCAAAGGTTCCCCCAAGGCAGCGGACTTGCATGACTGGTGGGATTGAAGAGCCGTTGACAGTGATAGAGAGAGATCAGGTGGAGGGATAGAGTGGGGCGGTGGGAAGATGATGAACTCAGTTTTCTCCACATTTAGTTTTAGGAGACAGGAGAAAAAGAAGGAGGATATGGATGATAGACATTCTGGGATTATGAAGAGGTAATGTCTGGGACAGAGATGCAGAGTTGGGTGTCGTCAGTATATAGGTGGTATTGAAAGCCATGTGATACTATGAGCTTACCCAGGCCAAGAGTGAGATAAAGAAGGGTAGAGGACCCAGGACTGACCACTGGGGGACATCAACAAAGAGAACGCGAGAGGAGAAGGTGGTGCGAGAGCGAGAAACACTGAATATCTGCTCAGAAAGGTATGAGGAGAAACAGTAAAGGGTTAAGTCTGTGAAGCAGAATAAGGAATTGAAGCAGGGGGTGTGATCTAAGAGGAGAAGTAGTGGTGTGAGGTTTTAGAAGTCACTGGTGAGCTTGGTTAGGTCAGTTTCTGTAGAGTTATGGGATTGGAAATCAGACTGCAGCGGGTTGAGAAGAGAGTTAGACGAAAGGTAAGAGGGCAGTTCAAGATAGATGTGCTGTTTGAGGAATTTAGAGGCAAATGGAAGCAGTGAGATAGGACGATGGTTGGACAGAGAGAAGATGGGGTCAAGAGATGGTTTCTTTAGGATGGGTGCGATGGTATCGTGTTTGAAGGAGGAAAGGAAGATGCCAGAGGTTAGTGATAGGTTAAAAAGATGGGTGAGGGCTGGGATAAAAACAGCACTAAGGTCTGGGATGAGGTGGGATGGCAGTGGTTCAAGATTACACGTTGTGAGGTTGTATTTAGAGAGTAAAGAGGAAAGCTTGTTATGAGCAACAGTGGAGAAACAGGTTATGGGAGAAGACCATAGTGTGGGTATAGAGGCCAACAGTGGGGACTGTGTAGGTATAGGGGCCAAGCGGTGGGGACTGTTTATCATTAAAATGTTAATGTTGTCCCATAAAAAATCCCTCTTATGTCTATGTAGAATGAAAAATAAAAAGTTATGGCTCTTTCAAGGCGGGGAAGGAAAAAACGGAGAGTCAAAAAATTATGACCGGCTGTAACGAAAGGGTTAAAGCTAACTGTCTAATGTTGTGTAAATCCTCCTTGTTTCACTAAAACTGCTCTGACCCATTGAGGAATGGATATTGTACTGGATTGAAGACTAAATATGACATGAACCTTGGCGATAAAGGGAGGGAGAAAAGTATGGTCGGCGGGACACTTTCTAGGTATGGCAACTAAAAACAATGCAAAAAAATCTAGGTGTATTCTCCCCATTTGAAGTTGTGCATCGTATTGGCTCAACTCTATGTATAGCACATTGGTCAACCGATCAAAGGTATTAGGGATAATGGGGCTAAATGCCAGGTCATCAATATTGTAAGTCTCCAAATGTTCTCCTCCATACACATCAAAGAAATGTCATAAGTACAAATTCCCAAAACTCAACTGAGGAAATATCCCCATAGAGTATAACATTTGTATAACATTGTATAACATTTAGGATTACTTCATTCATATCTAACTTTACTCCTTAATTTATGTCCAACTACACAACACATTTTAGCTGTGGAACAGTACATTCAGTGGGGAAAAAAGTATTTAGTCAGTCACCAATTGTGCAAGTTCTCCCACTTAAAAAGATGAGACAGGCCTGTAATTGACATCATAGGTAGACCTCAACTATGAGAGACAAAATGAGAAAACACAGCTCTCACAGTTGATTTCTTCACACCAATCTACTTGCCTATTCCAGATTCAGTCTTCCCAGCCTGGTGCATGGCTACAATTTTGTTTCTGGTGTCCTTCAACAGCTCTTTGGTCTTCACCATAGTGGAGTTTGGAGTATGACTGTTTGAGGTTGTGGACATGTGTCTTTTATACTGATAACAAGTTCAAACATGTGCTATTACTACAGATAATGAGTGGAGGACAGAGGACCTCTCTCTTAAAGAAGGTTACAGGTCTGTGAGAGCCAGAAATCTTGCTTGTTTGTAGGTGACCAAATACTTATTTTCCACCATAATTTGAAAATAAATTCTTTCCTAAGAGGAAGGCAGGTGGTTTTCTTGCAATTCGGGCCAATTGCAAAGGTCAAGGCAAGAGGCAGAATAATAGGGAGGTCAGTGAAATAGCCAAGGACAGTACCAGAAATCACTCTACAAAATTCTCTTCGTTTTCCGTAGTAGATATTTGAAAAATTACATATTTGAAAAAAATTACTTCAAATCAAAGAAAAAAGCATAGTTACTGATATAGAGGTAGGTCAAAAATCTTTTCCTAGTCAAAAGCAATTAAAGCCCCAGAGAAGTATACCTAAGGCTTATATATGTGTGATTGTAATACTAGGTGTGTGTGAGAGTGGTCGTTTATAAGTATTTTTGCACTTGAGCAATCTCCCCTGTATTGTGGTTCTTCTGTATAATAGTTACATAGTAACATAGTTTACAAGGCAGAAAAAAGACAAGACGTCCATCCAGTTCAGCCTATTTTGCTAAAGTGTTGATCCAGAGGAAGGCAAAAACCCCCATGAGATAGAAGCCAATTGTCCTCATTTTACAGAAAAAATTCCTTCCCGACTCCAATCTGGCAATCAGAATAAATCTCTGGATCAACGACCCTACTCCAGAATCCTAGTTACTATAACTTGTTATATTATTACGCTCCAGAAATGCATCCAGACCCTTTTTGAACTCTGTTAATGAATTCACCATGACAAGTTCCTCTAACAGAGAGTTCCACAGTCTCACTGCTCTAACAGTAAAGAATCCCTTTCTAGGTTTATGTAGAAACTTTCTTTCCTCAAGACGTAGAGGATGCCCCCTTGTTCTGGATACAGTCCTGGGTATAAATAAAAGCGAGATCTCTATATTGACCTTTATTATATTTAAACATGTTTATTATGTCCCCCCGAAGCCGTCTTTTCTCTAAACTAAATAACCATAATTGCTATTCTTTCTGGGTATTGCAGTCCACCCAGTCCTTTTATTATTTTTGTTGCCCGCCGTTGTACCTGTTCAAGCTCTACAATGTCTTTCCTGTGCACTGGTGCTCAAAACTGTACACAATATTCCATGTGTGGTCTAACCAGTGACTTGTATAATGGGAGAATAATGTTCTCATCATGTGCATCTATGCCCGTTTCAATACACCCCATGATCCTATTTGCCTTGGCAGCTGCTGCCTGACACTGGCTGCTACAGTTAAGTTTACTGTCCACAAAGTCCTTCTCCCTGTCACTTTTATCCAGCGTTTTTCCGTTTAACATGTAATCATGAGGATTTTTCCTCCCCATGTGCATAACCTTGCAATTATCTGTGTTAAACCTCATCTGCCACTTCTCTGCCCAAGCCTCCAACTTATCCAGGTCCCTTTGTAATAACACATTACCCTCTATTGTGTGGATTAGTTTACATAGCTTAGTATTATCTGCAAAGATCGATATTCTACTGTGCAATCCATGTGTAACATCATTAGTGAAAATATTAAAGAGGATAGGGCCCAATACTGACCCCTGTGGTACCCCACTAGTAACAGGGATCCAGTCTGAGTATGTACCGTTAATCACCACCCTTTGTTTTCTATCACTGAGCCAGTTGCTTACCCACCTGCACAAATTTCCCCCCAGTCCAAGCATTCTCATTTTACTTACCAACCTTTTATGTGGCATAGTATTGAATGCTTTGGAAAAATCTAAATATATGACATCCAATGTCTCCCCTTGATACAGTCTAAAATTAACTTCCTCATAGAAGCTGATGAGATTAGTTTGACAGGATCAATCCTTCATAAACCCATGCTGGAACAGCGTTATACATTTTACCTACAACAGAGGTTAAACTTACTGGCCTATAGTTTCCAGGATCGCTTTTTGACCCCTTTTTGAATATTGGCACCATATTAGCTATGCGCCAATCCTTTGGGACATACCCTGTTATTATACAGTCCATAAATATTAAGAACAGGATCATCAACAGGAAGGTCATTTTCCTCGGTAAATACAGTGAAGGAAAAATAGTTTAATAGGTTTGCTTTCTCCACAATATCTCTCTCACTACTTTTTAAAGGGCCAACATTTTCCGCTTTAATCTTTTTACTATTTATGTAGTTAAAGAATATTTTGGGGTTCATTTTACTGTTTTCAGCAATCTGCCTTTCTGTCTCCAGCTTTGCTGCCTTTTTCATTATTTTACATATTTTATTTTTTTCCTTATAGCTTTTTAGTGCCTCTTCACTGCCCTCCTGTTTTAGCAGTTCAAAAGCTTTCTTTTTTTTTTTATTGCCTTTACATCTCTGTTGATCCATATTGGGTTTTTCCTGTTTCTAATTATTTTATGACCATATGGTAATGTACCTCTCACAGTGGGTGCGTAAGATGTTTTAAAAATCTCCCATTTTTTTATTTGTTCTGCTATTTTTAAACACCTTGGGCCCAGTCAATACGGTTTTTGGGCCCTTTAAGCAGGAAAAAAATTAGCCTTCCTAAAATTCAGTATTTTTGTGGCTCCTCGACAAAAAACTCTATTGACATATAAATGGAGATTTATTATATTATGGTCACAATTTCCTAGGTGCCCCTGAACCTGAACCTTTGTTACTCTGTCAGGTCTCTTAGTCAATATAAAGTCTAGAATGGCCTTTCCTCTAGTTGGTTCCTGCACCATTTGGGAAAGGTAATTATCTTTAGTTATTGACAAAAACCTGTTTCCTTTGTGAGAACTAAAGGTTTCAGATTCAGATTTAATGGCGTGAACTGGTTTGCATCCTATGTGCAGTTATCTAATAAGTAATTGCTCCCCTCATGGTTAGGTGTGTGATCGACTGTTCCTTAATATTCTGCACCTGTGTAGCTTCTCCCATGTAGCACTGGGACTTTTATTGCCTCCTACTGTGCATGCTATAAAAGCAGGTCAAAAATTAATTCCCAGTAAGAGGCAATAAAAGCCCCAGTGCTATATGAAAGAAGCCGCATAGGTGCAGAATACTGAAGAACAGTCGATCACACACCTATGAGGGAATCAATTGGTTGGGTTCACACTTCATGTCTTATACTTTTTTTCATTACATAAATTAATTAATTGAAATCTGTCCGATGCATCCAAAATAACTTATCCCAAAGCGCATCTGTAATGCATATTTAGTGACCTATTTGATGCATATTTGGATACGTATTTCACTATGTTTTCTTTTACATTATTCAAATTTGGACCCAATGCGTATTGTAGGTGCGTAAACACATCTAAATCCATACCAGAAGGTGTGGTATCTCTTTGGATATGTTATATAGCCTCCAAAAGCACACCCCATTGTTTCCTATGGGAATTTTAAATGCGTGTCATTTCTTTGTACGCGTCCAAAACACGCAATACAATTCCGTATGTAAAATATGTATTGTGTGAATGATGGTACACATTTTACATTGAAATCAGTGAGATCTGACTGCAACATTGTTAAGTAATAATTACCAAAATACGTATTTCAAATACGCCATGTGAACATACCCTAACCATTTAAAAGAGCAAAGAAAGCACTATTGAATGTAAGAATGCTCCAGGTCCTTATTTCATCAATTTAGTTATATCATTTAACCCATCAGAGAAAATAGTTTTAATTAAAAATTCATTTTGAGACTTCTGGGGGCAGGGGATCCAGTATGTCTCCTGCATCAAGTGTAATACATCCTGACTAAAATCAGGCATCCTACCTCCTAACACCACAAAATTCCACACCTAGAAATAAGGGAATTTTCTGTATGCTCTGTGATACGCTGCAGTTGGCAAGAGGACCGGGCACTGTTTGCGGCCTACATCAGGAGAAATCTCTGCTCACCTGCTGCTAACAGCCGACATTGTCCAACAAGGATCCTCAACCAGCTGCGTAAGCAGGCTTGGACTGGGCCGCCGGGGGATCGGTGAATCCCCCGGTGTGCCCCCCCCCCCCCCCGAGCCGCTGTGGGCCCCAGAGGCAGTGCCGTCGCTCCCCGGGGCCTGGCCGCGCATCCGGTCTCTGAACGCCCGGGCCCTGCGTTCCGAGCGCCCAGAGACCGGGCCCGGTAGCCGGGGACTAATGTCCCCGACTCCCGGGGCTGCGAGGTGTCAGCGGAGAACAGCGCCAGCTGATCTCCCTGGCAGGCTGAAGACGTTAGGCCTTAAACCTGCCCGGCGCTGGCCCCTACTGCTGACTGCTGGCGGCAGCTCGGAGCACCCGGGAGCTGGAGCCGGAGCCAGGTAAGTGGCTGTTTGTTGTTTTTTTTTAATCTACCTAGAGGGGCCCTGGCTACAAAGGGGGCACTGGCTACAAGGGGGGCCCTGACTACAAAGGGGACCCTGGCTACAAAGGGGGCCCTGACTACAAAGGGGGCCCTGGCTACAAAGGGGGGGCCTGAATACAAAGGGGGGGCCTCTGATACAAAGGGGGGCCCTGACTACAAAGGGGGGGGCCCTGGCTACAAAGGGGGGGGCCCTGACTACAAAGGGGGGGCCTGACTACAAAGGGGGCCCTGACTACAAAGGGGGGGGGGCCCTGACTACAAAGGGGGCCCTTGCTACAAAGGGGGGCCCTGGCTACAAAGGGGGCCCTCGCTACAAAGGGGGCCCTCATTACAAAGGGGGCCCTGGCTACAAAGGGGGCCCTGGACTACAAACGGGGGGGCCCTGACTACAAAGGGGGGCCCTGGCAACAACGGGTGCCCTTACTACAAAGGGGGGGGCCTGGCTACAAAGGGGAGGGGCCTGGCTACAAAGAGGGCTGGCTACAGGGGGCCTGCTACAAAGGGGACCCTGACTACAAAGGAGGGGCCCTGACTACAAAGGAGGGCCCTGGCTACAAAGGGGGGGCCCTGACTACAAAGGGGGGCCTGGCTACAAAGGGGGGTCCTGAACTACAAAGGGGGGCCCTGGACTACAAAGGGGGGGCCTGACTACAAAGGGGCCGGCCCCTGGACTACAAAGGGGGGCCCTGCTTCAAAGGGGGGCCCTGACTACAAAGGGGGGGCCCTGACTCCAATGGGGGCCCTGACTACAAAGGGGGGGCCTGGCTACAAAGGGGGCCCTGGCTACAAAGGTGGGCCGGGCTACAAAGGGGGGCCCTGGCTGACTACAAGGGGGGCCCTGACTACAAAGGGGGGCCCTTGCTACAAAGGGGGGCCCTGGCTGACTACAAGGGGGGCCCAGGCTGACTACAAGGGGGGCCCTGGCTGATTACAAGGGGGGCCTGACTGACTACAAAGGGAGGCCCTGGCTACAAAGGGGGCCTGGCTACAAAGGGGGCCCTGGCTAAAAAGGGGGCCCTGTCTAATACAAAGGGGGCCCTGGCTAAAACAAAGGGGGCCCTGGCTATCTAAAGGGGCCCCTGCCTACCTAAGGGTGGCCCTGCCTACCTAAAGGGGGATCTGACTACCTAAAGGGGGCCCTGGCTACTAAAGGGGGGCCCTAGCTGCCTAAAGGGGGCCCTAACTACCTGTATACTACCTAAAGGGACCCTAACTGCCTGTATACTATCTAAAAGAGACCCCTAACTGCCTATATGCTACCTAAAAGAGACCCCTAACTGCCTGTATAGTACCTAAAGGAGGCCTTAACTGCCTGTATACTACATAAAGGAGACCCCTAACTGCCTGTATAGTACCTAAAGGAGGCCTTAACTGCCTCTATAGTACCTAAAGGAGGCCCCTAACTGCCTGTATAGTACCTAAAGGAGACCCCTAACTGTATACTACCTAAAGGGGGCTAAGTCTACACAGCATTGGATAAAAAACTCACTGAAAACCAAATCCTAAAACAATTATTGTCCAGTGCATATCAAAAACGGCTCAAAAAAACTACCTTTTTTGGCGCATTTTGTGTTTTCGGCACGTTTTTTGACGTGTTTTTGGCGCTTTTTTTTGCAGAAATGCACAACAATAGAATTGCTATGGATTTTTGCAAAAACCGGGCCAATAAATGCTCAAAAAAAGCACCGGCGCTTTACATAGACTTCAATAGTAACTTTCCTGCCCTGCTCTGTCGTTTTTTGCAATATGTTTAAAAAAATTACCAGCAGCAAAAACGAACAGAAAAAAACATTCTGTGGAGATTACACAACAGTTTTACTATTTAAGTCTATGGGAGCTGTTTTCAGTTGTTTTTCAGCAGTTTTAGAAAATGAAAAATGCTGAAAAAAATAACTGAAAATGTGTGCAGTGGAGACATAGCCTCACAGGAACTGGAAAGCCCCTTTAAAATGTGGCAACTGTGCTCTAACTGAACTGTAAGATTTTCCTCACTATGTCCAAGCACGGTCTGAAAACTGATATGCAATGTTCCCCATAGACTTTAATAGAAAATCTGTGCAGCAGGTGCCAGTACATGGACTTTCCGCCGGATGGTTTTTTATACCGCCAGCGGTCCGAAAAACTTAGGACATGTTCATTTTTCCGCCCGGTATTCGGGCAGAAGATAAACATGTGGATGCAAAGGGGGACAGCTTGAATCCGCAAACCGCGGACCGAAGCAGCCCCCCTGCATGACAAAAAAGACCAAATACCAGTCGGGAAATCTGACCGGTACTTGGTCTTTGCTGTGTAAATGCACCCTTAGTGGTTGGAAATAATCCATTTTTGGTAAGGCAAAAATTAAGCCCTTTGTCACACACTTGTTTTTTTGTCTTAATTAAAATTGGACTTAAAATATTGAAAATCTTATGAGTTTATTTTAGTCCTTTTTTTATTTCTTTTGGTTTTTGTTGTTTTTATTTTCTGTTCTTTTACTTTCTCTTTAATCTCGTTTTTTTATTCTATTTTATGTTTAATGGGATGACTAAATACAAAGAAAGGGGAATAGTCCTAAAAATTTAATTTTATTAATAATAATTAAAATAGCAATTACAAGTAATATAACTCTCTATGAGAAACACTCAAAAAGGATGGTCTAGTGGAAATAAACTGGGGCTAGTATCAAAATACACCACAAAAAAGAGACCCTATAAGGCCCTACAAAGATACTAGTCCCTAGCCTATCCAAAATCAGGAATATCGCCCCAATAAGGGCGTTCCTGTCAGGAACCTTATCTAAAGAGTCCCTAGAAAAACCCTAAAGTCCCGTCCCAACATGTTTCGACCGGCCCCTGTGATGTTAAACCGGTCTCCTCAGGGGACAAATTGGGGGAACACACTTAAAAAATCCAAAATATAGAGTCAAAATACAAAAGGATAGTGCAACAAGCAGTAGATAATGCAATATGCAGTAGAGAACCCACTAAATCAATAAGAATCTGTATTAGGAGACACAATAGTGCATAACAATGATGTCAATAACATTAGGGTGCCCAAGACGATAGTGGTAGTAAGATAAACACACCCCCCCTATAATACAGAGCGAGTAAACGTTGTCTGCAGTACAATACCAGAAGGATGGTAGCTGATTGTTAAATCATTACTGCAAACCATAGACCTAAATAAGCACCTTACCTCTCTGAAAGAGGGTCATGAATGATACAGGGCTGAAGATGGGGAAGGAGGTGGTCCGTTCTAAATAAAAGATAGTAAATAGATAAGAGAACCGGGGTTACGCTACTGAAAGCCTATGAGCCGAATCCAACCCTGAACAAGGTTATACTTACCACCTAGTATCTTCCCATAGTGTCCCAAGAGCCCGAGTGCGGGACTCACAGCGTCCGCTGTTTCATAGAGAGACGCTCGTGACTTACTGAGTCAGGTTTTTAAGCACGCTCGTTCGCGCCAACCTGACGTCATCTAAAAGAGTCACGAGCTCCGAGTATAGAGCAAAGCGGCGTCCTTGGTAACCGCGCATGCGCGGTGAAACCTCACCGAGCTGCTATGCAGGATCACTCTTATTGCTCAAAGAGGCAGGAGGATTTGTACTCCCACCTCTTACCTTAATGGATGGCATTTTTTGGCACGAAGGATAAGTATTTAAGCCTTTTTCTCTCACTTAAAACCTGATGACAATATGTATGAAGTGTAGTTATGGTAATGCACTAGAAATAATGATTAGAGGTACAAGTTACCGGGACCATTCTAGATGTAAGAGCTAAAGTCTAGGATCTCATTCAATCCTAAGGGGACCTTGGTTTTTAGGGTGAAGGTCCAGAAACATTCCCTTTGTAAAAGGAGTTTGTCCCTGTCCTCCCGTCTGTTGGTTTGTATCACACAATCAATGCCCATCCATTTCAGACATGAGGAATCCCCACCATGCTGTGAATGGATGTGCCGTGACACAGATGTGTCACGTTTGTGTCGAACATCCCCAATGTGTTCACCAATTTTTCTTCGCAATTGTCTCGTTGTTTTGCCAACGTAGAGCATTCCACAGGTGAAAATAATCAGGTACACCACATACGTGAAACGACAGTTGATGAAATGTCTCATTTGGAAAGTTTTGGTTCCAGTAGAATCCTGAAAAGTAACACTTTTTTTGATGTAGTTACAAAACGAGCAGTTGCCGCAAGTAAAGCAACCGTTTGGTCTCTTAAGCCAACAATCCCTTGAAGGTGATTTGTAATGACTTGCCACTAAGAAATATTTTAAGTTGCGGCCGCGTCGATATGATATGGATGGACGATTGTCGACAACATCACATAGATCTGGGTCCATCATCAGGATGTGCCAGTGGTGATTGAGAACATCCCTGACTTGAGTTGCTGCATTGTCAAAAGTTGCAACACTGCGGACTCTTGGATCCGACTTATCAGATGTTGTCACTTTTGGAGTTAACAGTTGCGATCTATCCTGCATTAGTGCATATCTGTAAGCTTGTCTTAATATAAAGTCAGGATAGCCTTTTTCAAGAAATCGTTCCCGAAGTGCACCCGCCTCCTTGACAAATTCATCAGTAGAGAAGCAATTTCTCCTCAAACGAAGGTATTGGCCGCGCAGTATTCCCCGCCTAAGTGGCAGGGGATGACAACTGTCCCACTGAAGCAAGGAATTGGTGGCCGTGGGCTTACGATAAATCGTGGTAGATAATTCACCCATCCGATTTTTGATGATACGAATGTCTAAAAAAGATCATGTCTGTGGATCGATCTCGTAAGTGAACTTTAAGTCACATGGATTGAGGTTGAGACTCCTCATCAACTGTTCGAATTCCTCACATGACCCATTCCAAACCATTAGAACATCGTCTATGTAGCGGACCCACAATGCAATGTTGTCGGAGAATACTGGGGGATCATCACCAAAAACTAGGGAGGCCTCCCACCAGCCGAGATATAAGTTTGCATATGCCGGAGCGCACGAACTGCCCATGGCGGTTCCTCTCAGCTGGTGGTAGACCTCCCCATCAAAAAGGAAGTAATTCCTCATCAATATAAATTCAAGGAGATTGACCACAAAACGATTATGTCCCCCAAATTGATTGCCCCGGGACGAAAGGATATTTTCTACTGCCTCCCTACCTAGGTTGTGAGGAATGGACGTATAGAGCGACTCTACATCAATGCTGGCCAAAAAAATTGACAATCGGCTACCATCCTTCTGGTATTGTACTGCAGACAAAGTTTACTCACTCTGTATTATAGGGGGGGGGCTGTTTATCTTACTACCACTATCATCTTGGGCACACTAATGTTATTGACATCATTGTTATGCACTATTGTGTCTCCTAATACAGATTCTTATTGATTTAGTGGGTTCTCTACTGCACAGTGCATTATCTACTGCTTGTTGCATTATCCTTTTGTATTTTGACTTTATATTTTGGATTTTTTAAGTGTGTTCCCCCAATTTGTCCCCTGAGGAGACCGGTTTAACATCACAGGGGCCGGTCGAAACATGTTGGGGCGGGACTTTAGGGTTTTTCTTAGGGACTCTTTAGATAAGGTTCTGACAGGAACGCTCTTATTGGGGCGATATTCCTGATTTTGGATAGGCTAGGGACTAGTATTTTTGTAGGGCGTTATAGGGTCTCTTTTTTGGGGTTTGTATTTTTGTTTACTAGCCCAGTTTATTTCCATTTAGACCATCCTTTTTTGAGTGTTTCTCTAGAGAGTTATATTACTTGAAATTTTGCTATTTTAATTATTATTAATAAAAGTTAATTTTTAGGACTATTCCCCTTTCTTTGTATTTAGTCATTACCTGTTAGTCAAGGGGTATCTTTTGTGGAATCTTGTCTAGGACTAGACATTCAGTGAGTTGTTACATATGTTTAATGGGATAAAGTTTTATTCTAGAGGTTCCAGGATCTGAGATCTTTTTATCTCCAAGTACCAAAGTGTTGTGCTAGTAGGAACAAGAATTGGGAGCTGTTATCTTTCAAAATAGAAAATATAGGAGATTTGTGACTATGCTGGCAATTCAGATTATCAGAATGTAAAGGACTCCCAGGTTTTATAACCCTTAAACCGCAATCGCCTGATAAGAATCCACAGGTTACATCTTCAGAGTAGTTTCCAACTGGCAAAACAAGCAAGAGAGCTCAAAGAGGTCAGAGATGGTGCTGGATTAATAAGAGTGGAAAAGTGGACAACAATGGATATGAATGCTGGCAACGCTAAATCAAACTCCCATGTATCACCATTTTTTTTTACAAATTAAAACAGGATACTAAAACATATTCTTTTCTTCTCAATGGTTTTCTGATTGTAGATTTGTTTTTTCTGTTGTCTTGCCTGAGCTGCTTTTATCAGCACGAGGAGATATGCTTTACAGCAGCTACAGAGGCATAGAAGCAGACCCATAGACTTTTTTACACATACTCTGTAATCTGGAAAGAAATCACTGTCAGGAAGGAGGAGAGGGAGAGCTGTAACTATCTCCTATTGTGAATGATGGGTCCTTTGTTATCTATATACATTGGTTTCACCTTTCAGTGTAATTTTGCCTGTGCTGACAATGAAGAGACTGCTGAAAAGTTTCTATAGAGAACAGGAAGGGTCAGGCTATTAAGTGTCAGACTATTATTAGTGGGCAAAGTGAAAATTGCAACATTTTAGGATATAAATTTTTTATAATAATATGGAAAATTGAAAAAGAGAGTCCAAAACTCTTAATACACATTCCTTTTAAAAGAAAATCTAAAAGCAAGGTCTGGTACAAAGCCAAATGTCAGCATTCTATTCTTGTTCATGTGCGCTTCTGTCATGGTGATGACTATTATTTTTAGGGGTTTTTCAATGGAGAGAATTAAAATGGTATTGGAACGTTCTTTCTCCTATAATGCTCTTGTCCTTTCTGATATGTTATGTGATAACTACAGTATTTAATAATAATAATTAGTGTTGAGCGATTTTTATCGACAAAGTTGAAATCGGCAAGGTTTTTATGGTGATCGAAATTTCCAGATCATGCGATAATTAAGGTTAAAATCTGTGCATCATCTATTAAGATCGGCCTTTTTCGGCGCCTTCCTGTAATTTTGGCGGCCAGCAAATCAGATTACAGAATAGAGCAGGGTGAGATGTGGTGCGACGTCATGACTGGGATGTGTATGGTTGCGATTGGTGGAAAAATCACATGACCCCGTTTTACATAGAACAGCGTTTCCGTTTTAGCCTCAGTGTCTTTAGCGTCTCATAGGGATTTTGGGCCTGCGCTCTGCCCGTGGCCAAAAAAGCTCAGCGAAATTAGTTA